>JANEHK010000769.1:0-18350 GCA_025960845.1 Tachycineta bicolor | reverse complement strand
AACCCATGTCCATTGTTTTGCTACGGTGAAGAGGCAGCAGGCGTTTGGAGGGAGGCTTTTGGGTGCTATGGGAAGCCCCCGGGAGCCCCTGGATGGGGTTGTTTAATGAAGGGCAAGGGCAGAACTTGTTGTATGCTCTGCTTATCCTCCTTTTCAAAGCAAAGCCTGTTTTTCCTGTGTCCTAGCCCTGTCGCTGTCTTTCTCATTCTGTCTAGTTGTTATGGTGTAAACCAGAGTTTGCCTGGCCGTGGTGCCCTTCCTTGAAGGAAGGGAACCACATTAGAGCCTTTTGTCCCCCCTGCATGTTTTGGAGCTTCTGTGCGTGTTCGTTTCTTATGGCCTGTTCTGAGCCCCCTGCTGGGTAGGTGTCTATTTGTTTCCCATGTGTTTTGGCTGTCCTTTTTGGTCCGATCAGCCTCTCCGGTAGGTGAGAGCTGGAGGGCCTCGTTTCCCCTGCAGGTTATCTACCTCCTCGATGCCCTTGTTTCCCGAATGTCTGCATCAGCTTATTTGCCTCCTTTAAGTTAGTTTAAAACCTCAATTTCCTGTGTTCTCCAGGTGTCCCAGACAGGCCGTGAGGTGTACCTCTCCTTGTGACCTGTGAGCTAAGGAGATGGAGGGTGCCCTCCCCCCTTGTCCCTGCCTTTGTTGAGTGACCTTGCATTGGTGATGAGAGATGCTGTCGACAGCACCTTTGCAGAGCCATTCATGGGCAGCTTTATGTGCCTGAGGTCCTGATGTAGGTGTTGCTTGTTTTCCAGCCTAGGTGTAGAGATGTGGCTTTCTGTGGTGCTGGGTTTTTCCCTGCCTTGTCTCCCTTGTGCAGTGTTGTTTGTAGGGGTATAACCCTCTGTGCATTAGATGTTTTTTATTCTAAGTGCTCCTGTTCTGTGTATGTTCTGTAAGAAGGGAGCGCAGGTCAGGGCCTGAGTTTTGGTGGTCCTGGGGCTAAGGCCTGGGCAGTGTCTAAGGCTTTGGTAAAAGTGCTCCCAGGCCTCTTTGGTTCCCCTCGTGATGCTCTAGTGAAAGTCGTTGCAATGGCTCTGTTAAGCATCTGCATGGGCTTGAACTTTGTTTTCTGTGTCTACACAGGTCTATGTGGAGCATAGCCGCATTTGTCCTTCCTCTTTTCCAAGCTTTGCTGCCTTGTCCCGTCTGTACCGTTACACAACTGGTGCGTTTTAAAAGGTCACGTCAAGGTGTTGCCAGCAGTGAGAAATATTCCGTACCTGCTGTCTTTTACCCCAAGCAGCCCAGAGAAGTACGGCCATGGCTTTCCTGCCTCGGGTTCTGGCCCTTGTCAGGTCCCTTGTATTCCTTCCAGTTTTATCCAGTGAAGCCCTACATCCCTCAATGTGCTTGCCCTTTCTTTTTACCCACTGTGCCTTTTCTTTCTTGTCAAACTCCTATATGTGGTTCTGACTTCCTATGAGTCTGTGTTTTACATCACAGTAGGAAATGGGTGCTCCCTTTGTGTTTCTTGTCCCTGTCCTCAAGGTGTGTTTGTTTGCTTTTTGAAAGTTCCTTGAGGAATGTGTGTATCCTGGCAGGCCATTTGGTTGGAGGAAGCGTGTGTGGGTGCTGTAGCTTGACAGGTGACTGGGGAGTGGTTCTGGCCCTCTGAGTGTGGTTCCGTGTGTGCCGCCCTTTTGTGGCGTCCCCAGTGTGGTGTGAGTGGTTGACAGGACCTTGCAGGGCCTTTTGTATGTAGGTGGTCCCGGGGTTACCCGTGAAGACCAAAAGTTCACCCAGTGTCCTGTTTTGCTGCTGTGTGTCTGCCTCTCTGAGGGTGATGTTGGCGTCAGTGAGCTTATTAGGATGTGTGCCCGTTTTGTCCATTGTGTCTGGATGTAGTTGTGTCCCTGCTTGTGCTTGCCCTCCACTGCTAGTGCCGTATGGGGTTTGCAGGACGGGGGGTACTCTCATGCTTTGCGATCGTGAAGCCCCTCTGTCAGCCCCGTGTCACACTTTGATTGTCCCTAGGGTTGGGGGGCAGACCCTGAAGGCCATTTGTTCCTCTACTTCTCCTTCCTTTCAGTCATCCATTTGATTCTTTTTATTCCTCCTCTGCTCTCCCCCTGAACTTTGGCCGTGTCACAGTGTACCTCAGTGCCAGGGAATCCCGAAAGGTTTTCTGCTACGATGGCATCGTTGTGCCGTGCCATGGGGGCCACGGTCTGAATGTGTACTATTTACTAGTCTGTACTGGGGGGTAATGTGTGTTCATCCTATTCTTAGGACTACTTGTGGTGTTTCTTTGAGGGTAGGGAAAGTTTGCAGCCCATGGGTAACGTGATGTAGTCTAACAAGTAGGTGCTGGTAGCTTAGTACCGGAGGCATTTCTGTGCCATGCACTCTTGTTTTGAAAAGGCCTCTATCCATGCACTCGGTCTCCCACCCGGTGTAGGGTTTTTGTCCTTGCTTTTTGGTTTTGTCTTTTGGCTCTGAAGCCTCCATCGCTAACTGTTTTTACAAGACCGTTGTGGGTTACTGAACTTTAGTTTTTGTTTACAGCACAGTCACCCAGTGTATGTTTGAGATGGCCAGGTAGTACACAGGCCGTTTGCCTCCTATGCCCTGTGACATGGCCAGGTCCTTTTAGAGCCACGTATTTACAGACCTGTTGGGTACCCCATCTTCAATTTTGTCTTGCTCCCTGTCCCTGCCTATTCCTCCCTTTGTACCCTTGTTGCCAAGAAGGCTCTGAAGCCATGTGTTTTTTAAGAGGAGTGCTGGGTCTGTGTTGAAGAGGTGTCCCTGAAATGAGGAAGATGAATGTTCCTGCTGCTGACCTTTCTACCTGTTCCATGTGTTTTTGACCCATGCAAGAGTTTGGAATATTGCATGGATTCTTTGAGCTGGAAGTCTGCAGCTATGTTGTGTGTTTGGGAGCCCCTTTTGCTTTTCCTTACTAAGCCTAGCTCCTTGCACCTAAAGCTGATGAGCAAGGACTTAGTGCATGTAAACTATCCGATGTGGCTTGTGTTGAGTGTGCAGAGAGGTTCCCCATGTCTTTGAGCTCCTTCAGCTACTTACTGTATTCAGTTTCCTAACATTCGCCACTTGTTGAAATGTAATGTCTCCCTCTAACACTTCACTTCCTTTTAGCTGGCCTTTATTTCTTCCTATGGGCAGGGAGACACACCTAGGTGCATTGAGTTGGGCCTACTGGTGTCTGGGTCCCCTTGTAAGGGGAACGCTGGTGTGAGGCCGGGCTGGATTCTATCTGCTCTTGGGTGGGGGGCTAAGGTGAGGTGTCTGCTTCTTTCCATCACCTATGTTGTCTCCCTGCTCCAAAGACCTTGACATTTCTTTGCTTTGCCCCTGATAACTGCTCTGGTTACTATTGAGGCTGAGGTGCCCCGATTGCCATGGAGGGGTGGGCTCAAGAGGGCTCGATGGTCTTGCTTTTGTGAGTTTAGACCGCTAGGTTGGTGTGACATGTCCTATTTGTGCATGACTTTTCCTTGTGCTGCCCTGAACCTCTACTCCTTTGGGCAGTCAGGAGTGAGCCCCCCTAAGTCTGAGGTAGGTGTACTTCTTCTTGTGAAATGCTTGAAGCCATGTCAAGAGGAGAAGCCCTCTGTGCCCGTGAGGAAGCGAAAGACATGTCGCTTCTCTCTGCCCCCCTCCCAGTTGCCTGCGGATTGTATTTGTAGGGAATAGGAAAGGGAGACGATGGCATCTTTCCCCTGAGGTCTGTCCCGTGTGTTTGCTTAAGGCAGTGGGCAGAGCCGTTGGCATTTTCCATTTGTTTCTAGACCCCAGTCGCAGAGGTGTGCGTTTCTTTCTCCACTGGTCCTGTGCCCCTGGCCAAAGCTCTAGGGATTTCAGAGGGACTTAAGCAGGCAGTGTATTTTCCTTAGAGTCATGCTATAGTGCTTGTAGCCATTTTCCTGTGCCACGAGTACCTGTATTTGTGTCTGTGTGCTGTGATGCCCTAGCTTGGCCTCGTTTGCCACAGCACTTCTTTGATCCCTCCCGTGTTTGGGGCCGAAAGGGCCGGTCCTGATTCTGGCCGCCCTGGTGCCCGACATGCCACAGCCACGTGGTCTTTTGTCACCGGTGGCCTTTTGTTACAATGCACCCAGCCTATCTGCAAGCTAGGCGTAGGGCAAGGCCTCGGTGTGTTCCCTGGCCAGTGTTCCTTTCCCTCTGTACGTGGTTTTAGCAGCTGTCTAAGCCCTTTCCCTCGTTTGCTTTGGCAGAGTGCAAGAAGGCAGAGCAGCAGGCATTTGGAGGGAGGCTGGAGGGTGTTTAGGGGAGCCCCAGGCAGTCCCTAGATGCGGTCCTTTTCCTAAGGGTAAGGTCAGAGCATTTTGCACGCTGTGCTCAATTGTCCTTTTTAAAGCAAAGCCTGTGATTTCCCTGCGTCCCACTGCAGTCTTTTTCATTCCGTCTAGTTGTTGTGGTGCAAATGAGACCTTGAATGCCTATGATGCTGTTCCTTGAAGGAAGGGGAGCTGGTTAGAGCTTGTGGGCCACCCTGCAGCTTTTGGAGCTTTTCAGCTTGTTGGTTTCTATGGGCTCTAGTGATTCCCCCGTTGGGCAGGTGTCTTTTTATTTCCCACGTGTTTCGGCTGCCCTTTTTGCTAAGCTCAGCCCTGCTCATAGGGGAGAGCCAGAGTTGTGGTGAAGGGCTGTGTTTCCCCTGCAGGTTCATCCCATCTCTTTTTTTTCCCCCGTTTCCTTAATACCTGTATCAGCCTGTCTGCCTCTTTTGAGTCACTAACAAACTTGAATTTGCCATTGTGTTTCTGGTGTCTGGGACAGGCTGGTCCCCTCCCCTCTTCTCCCTGCCTTTCTTTTGTGAGCTTCCATTTGTGATCAAAGATACTGTTGATGGCACCTTTGCAGACCTATCCATGGGCAGCTTTTGTCCCTGAGGCCCTGGTGTAGGTGTCATCTCTTTTCTAGCCCAGGAGTAGAGATGTTGTTTCATGTGGTGTACTGGGTTTCTCCCTGCCTTGGCCCCCTTCTTGCGGTTACTTTTGAAGGGGTTGAACTGTCTGTGCATTTGACGCTTGTCATTCTAAATGCTCCTGTTGTTTGTTTTTTAAGAAGGGAGTGCAGGTCAGGGTCTGAGTTTTGATGATCCTGGGGCCAAGGCCTGGCCAGTGGGTTTTAAGTGATGGCAGGCCCATTTTGTTCCCCTCCTGGTGTCGTCGTAACAGTCCTTGAGCATGCCTCTAACAAACATCTGAATGGACTTGAAATTAGTTTTCTGTGTGCAGAAGAGCTACACGGGGGCCATTCCTAAATTGGTCCTTTTTTGTTTTTCAAACTTTGCTGACTTGTCCCGTCTGTACCGTGACATGACCTGTGAGTTATTTTAAAAGGCCACGTGAAGATGTCGGCACCCGTGAAATGATTCTATCCCTGGTGTCTGTTACCCCAGGCAGCCCATCGAAGTGCTGCCACTGGTTTTCTGCCTCGGGTCCTGGCACGAGCCAGGTCCCTTGTTTATCTTGCAGCTGTATGCAGTGAAGGCCCCAATGCCCAAATGTGCTTGCCCTTTCTTTTTCCCCACTGTGCTTTTTACTGTTGTCTAACTCCTGTCTGTGGTTGTCACTTTGTATGAACTTGTTTTTTACCTCAGAGTAGCAAATGGGTGCTCCCTTTCTGTGTGTTTTCCTTGTCCTTGAGCTGTGGTGGGTTGCTTTTGGAAAGTTGCCGGAAGGCGTGTGTATCCTGTCTTGTCATTTGGTTGGAGGAAGCCGTGCGTGAGGCTGCCAGGCAACCTGGGGGCTGGTCACGGCCCTCTGAGTGCGGTCCTATGTGTCCAGCCCTTTACCTGGAGTTCCCACTGTGGTGTATCTTATTCACCGTACCGTGGAGGGCCTTTTGAATGTAGGTGTTCCTGGGGTCACCCGTGAAGAGCGACTTGCAACCCAGTCTTCTGTTTTGCTGAGATGTCTATGCCTATGTGAGGGTGATGTTTGAGCGAGAGAGCCTCTTAGGACGGGCTCCCGTTTTGACCATTGTCTCAGAACGTGGTGTCCCTGCCTGTGCTCCGCCTCTATTCCCGGTGATGTATGGGGTTTGCAGGAAGGGAAGTGCCAATGTCCTTTCCGATCATGAAGTCCCTAGGTGAGACCTCTGTCATACTTTATATCAATAGGGCTGGGGGGCAGATCCTGCAGCCATTCTTCTATTTGTCCTTTGTTCCTGTCCTTCATTTAATAGTGTCTTTTTATTCATCATGTCCCGCCTCCCTGAAATTTGGCTGTGTCACGTTCTATGTCACTGCCAGGGGATCCCCAAAGCTTTTAATGCTAGGATGCTATAGTTGTGCTGTGCCAAGGGGGTGCCAGTATGTGAATCCGCATGCCTTTCTCCTATGCAGTGGGGGATGATGTGTACTCCTTCTATTTTTATGACTACTTGTGCTGTCTCTTTTACAGTAGGGAAAGTTTGTAGGGCACGGGTAACATGATGTCATCTAACAAGTAGGTGCCCGTAGCTTTGTATGGCAGGCATTTGTGTGCCACATACCCTTTTGTTTTGAAAAGGCCTTCATGCTCTCGGTGTCCCTCCCCGTGCAGTGTTTCTGTCCCTGCTTTTTGGTTTTGTGGTTGGGCTCTGAGGCCTCCGTCACGAACTGTTATTACAAAACTGCTGTGGGTTACTGTCGTTTAGTTTTTGTTTACAGCCAAGTCACCCAGTGTACGTTCCTGATGGGCAGGCAGTACCCAGTCTGTTTGTCTCCTATGCCCTGCGACATGGCCAGGTCCTTTCCTAGCCTTGTATTTACAGACCTGTTGAATAACCCATGTCCAAATTCCTCTTTCTCCTGTCTCTACCTATTCCTCCATTTGTGCGCTCCTCGCCAAGAAGGCCGTGAAGCACGTGTCCTTTGTCTTGTCAAGTGACTGCTGGGTCTATGTCGAGGAGGTGTTGCTAAAATCAGGAAGATGAATCTTCCCAATCGATGGTCACCTTTCTACCCGTTTCATGTGTTTTTGAGTTACGCTAGCACTTCAGAGTTTGGTGTCTTGAAGTGATTCTTTGAGCAGGATGTCTGCCGCTATGTTCTATGCTCCTGAGCCTATTTTGTTTCTCATGAGAGGCCTACCTTCATCCACATCAAGCTGACAAGCAAAGAGTTTCTGTATCTGAGTTGTCTTGTCCAAAATGTGACTCGTGTTGGGTGTGCAGAAAGCTTCCCTATGTGTTTCATCTATTTCAGCCACTTACTGTGTTCCCTTTTCTCCAAATGCCCACTTGTTCCAAATGACTGTGCCCTGTAAGTATTTGATTTCTTGTAGGTGGCCTTTTCTTTTTGCTATGGGTAGGGAGACACCTATGTGCATTGAGTTGGGCCTGCTGGTGTCTGGCTCCTCTTCTCGTGGGCATGCTGGCTTGAGGCCGGCCTGGATTCTCTCTGCCCTTGTGTGGGGGGTTAGGTGAGGCGGCTGCTTTTTTCCCAGCACCTATGTTGTTACCCTGCTTCAAAGACCTTGAGATCTCTTTGGTTTGCTGTTGCTAACCGCTCTGGCTACTACTGAGGCTGAGCTGGCCCGATTCCCATCGAGGGGTGGGCCAAAGAGGGCTCGATGCTCTTGCTTTTGTGAGTTTTGACTCCATGATTGGTGTGATGTGTGCTCATTCTGCCTGATTGTATTTTGGTACTGCCTTGAACCTGTAATTCTGTGTGCTACTGTGGGAAGACTTTACTCAGGTTTTGTATGTTACTGGTCCCATGACAGTTGTCCACTTCTGCCTTTGTCTGAGAGAGAGGATGGGGCCAACATGAAGGAGCACCCTGGCCGTCGTTTAAGCTATGATGGCAGAGGCTTCCAGTGGGTGGCTCCATTCTTACTGGAGCTTCCTGAAATGGCCCATTTCCATGACTAGTTGTCCTGGGGAAGTTGTGCCTTTGGGGACCAGCTGGTTTGTAGTGGTGCGTGTCTTTGAGGGGAGGCTACTGGTGTTGGAGTAGGTGCTTTTCCTCTTATGGAGTGCTTCAAGTTATGTGAAGAGGAGAAGCCGTCTGTGCCCGTGGTGAAGTGAAAGAGAAGTCCCTTTTCTGTTCCCCCCCCCAGTTGTCTGGTGATTGTCTGGGTTACGGAATGGCAAGCCTGTCTTGGAAAGGGAGATGATGGCATCTTCCCCCTGAGGTTTGTTTTGTGTGTTTGCTTAAGGCAGCGGGCAGAGCCGTTGGCCTTGGCCATTTGTTTGTAGGCCCCACTTGTAAAAGTGCGTGTTTCTTTCTCCATCGGTTCTATGCCCCTGTTCCATACCCTGGGGATGTCAGGGGGACTTATGCAGGCTGTGCCTCTTCACTAGACCCATGCTAAGTCCTTGTACCCATTTTCCTCTGCTATGAGTACCCCTATCTGTGTGCCTGGGTGCTGCGATGCCCCGGCTTGGCCTCGTTTGTCCCAGCACTACTTTGATCCCTTCCCGTGTTTGGTGTTGAAAGGGCTGGGCGTGCCTGTGGCCACCTTGTTGCCTGACCTGGTTGGACCAGGTAGCGTTTTAACTTTGTCACGGGTGGCCTTTTGTTACAATGCACCTGGCCTATCTGCAAGGTAGGTGTAAGGCACGGCCTCCCTGTATTCCTTGGCAAGTGTTCCTGCTCCTGTGTTCTTGGTGTTGGCAGCTGTGCAACCCCTGTCCATCGTTTGCTTTGCCACAGGGAAATGAGGCAGCAGGCGTTCGGAGGGAAGCTTTTGGGTGATGTGGGGAGCCCCAGGGAACCCCTGGATGGGGTTGTTTCTTTAATGGTAAGGCCAGAGCTTCAACCAAGCCTGTGTTTTTCCTGTGTCCTAGCCCTGTCTTTCTCATTCTGTCTACTTTTTATGGTGTAAAACAGTTTGCCTGGCTGTGATGCCCTCCCTTGAAGGAAGGGAACCATATTACAGACTTCTGGAGCCCTTGCATGTTTTGAAGCTTTTTCAGCCCCTTGGCTTTCTTATGGCCTGTTCTGAGTGCCCTGTTTGGCATGTAACTTTTTAATGTGTTGCTGGCCTTTTTGGTCAGGTCAGCCCCTCTACCTAGGTGAGGTGAGAGCTGCAGTTTTGCTGAAGGGACTCGTTTCCCCCTGCAGGTTCATCCCACTTCCTTGTTCTCCCTGTTTCCTCAATACGTGCATCACCCTATCTGCTTCCTTTGACTCAGTCCTAAACCAACATTTCCCTGTGACGCTGTGGTATCCCGGACAGGCTGTGAGGTGCACCTCTCCTTGTGACCTGTGAGCTAAGGAGGTGGAGGGTGCCCTCCCCACTCGTCCCTGCCTTTCTTGAGTGAGCTTCCATTGGTGATCAAAGATGCTGTTGACAGCACCTTTGCAGACCCATTCTTGGGCAACTTTATCTGCCTGATGTCCTGGTGTAGGCGTTGCCTCTTCTTCAGCCTAGGTGTACAGTTGTGGCTGTATGTGGTGCTGGGTTTCTCCCTGCCTTGCCCCCCTTCTTCAGGGTACTTTGAAGGGGTTTTACTCTTTGTGCATTTGACGCTTGTTCTTCTAAATGCTCCTGTTCTATGTATGTTTTGTAAGAAGGGAGTGCAGCTCAGGGCCTGACTTGAGGTGATCCTGGGGCCAAGGCCTTGCCAGTGCGTCGAAGGCTTTGGTAAAAGCCCTACCAGGCCTGTTTGGTTCCCCTCCTGATGTTGTACTAAAAGTCCTTGCAATGGCTCTGTTAAACATCTGCATGGACTTGAAGGGTGTTTTCTGTGTCTAGAAGAGTTCTATTTGGGGCATTCCCGCATTTGTCCTTCCTCTTTTTAAAGCTTTGCCAATTTGTCTCTGACTGTACCATGGCACGACTCGTGCATTGTTTAAGAGGTCACGTCAAGGTGTGGTACCCACTGAAACATATTCTATCCCTGCTGTCTCTTAGCCCAGGCAGCCCAGAGAAGTGCTGCCACTGCTTTCCTGCCTTGTGTTCTGGCCCTTGTCAAGTCCCTTGTATTCCTTCCACCTTTATCCAGTGAAGCCCCCAATCCACAAGTATGCTCGACCTTTCTTTTTACCCACTGTGCTCTCTCCCTGTCTTCTATCTGCTGAATGTGGTTGTCACTTCCTATGAATCTGTGTTTTACCTCACAGTACCAGATGGGTGCTCCCTTTCTGTTTTTTTCCCTGTCCTCAAGGTGTGTTTGGTTGCTTTTTTAAAGTTCGTTGAAGAGTGTGTGTATCCTGGCCGGTCATTTGGTTGGAGGAAGTGTGTGCGGGTGTTGCCGTGTCTCAGCCTGCCAGGAGACTCTGGGGGTGGTCATGGCCCTGTGAGTGCAGTCCTTTGCATCCAGCCCTTTATTTGGGGTCCCTGGTGTGGTGTGAGTGGTTGACAGGACCTTGGAGGGCCTTTAAAATGGCAACCCATTGTCCTGTCTTGATGAGGTGTGTCTGCCTATTTGAGGGAGATGTTGGAGTCAGAGAGTTTATGAGGATGTTCTCATGTTGCGTGCATTGTGTCTGGATGTCGTTGTGTCCCTGCCTGTGCTTGCCCTCTGCTGCCACTGCTGTATGGGGTTTTCAGGAAGGGGAGTCCTGTCATGCTTAGCGATCGTGAAGCCCCTAGGTCAGCCCTGTATCACACTTTGATTGTCCCTAGGGTTGGGGGGCCGACCCTTAAGGCCATTCCTTCCTCTATTTGTCCTTCCTTTCAGTCATCCATTTCAGTCTTTTTATTCATCCTGTGCTGTCCCTCTGAACTTTGGCCATGTCACAGTGTAGGTGACTGCCAGGGGATCCCTAAAGGTTTTCTGCTACGATGGCATTGCTGTGCTGTGCTGTGCCATGGGGGCCATGGTCTGAATCTGTATTATTTACTAGTCTGTACTGGGGGGTAATGTGTGCTCATACTCTTCTTATGACTCCTTGTGCTGCTTCTTTTACAGTAGGGAAAGTTTCCAGTTTATGGGTAATGTGATCTAGTTTAACATGTAGGTGCTGGTACCTCTCTACTGGAGGCATGTGTGTGCCATGCACTTTTGTTTTGAAAAGGCCTCCATGTACTCGGTCTCCCACCTGGTGTAGGGTTTTTGTCCTTGCTTTTTGGTTTTGTTTTTGGGCTCTGAGGCCTACATCTCTAATTGTTTTTAGAACACTGTTCCAGGTTACTGTAGTTTCGTTTTTACTTATGGAAAAACTGACCAAGCCCAAGTTTATGCTGGTTGGCCAGTACACAGCCTCTTTCCCGCTATGCACTGCGACACAGGCAGGTCTTTTCCTAGCCTTGTATTGACAGACCTGTTGAATAGCCCATCTCCAAATTTGTCTTGCTCCCTGTCCCTGCCTATTCCTCCCTTTTGTACACTCCTTGCTAAGAAGGCTGTGAATCACGTGTCCTTTTTTTTCTTAGAGGAGTGCTGGGTCTGCGTTGAGGATGTGTCCCAAAGATCAGGAAGGTGAAGCTTCCTGCTGCTGACTTTTCTACCTGTTGCATGTACTTTGGAGTTAGGCTAGCACTTCAGAGTTTGGTGTCTTGAAGTGATTCTTTGAGCCTGAACTATGCAGCTCTGTTGTGTGTTTTGGAGCCCCTTTTGCTTTTCCTTACAAGCCTAGTTCCTTGCACCTAAAGGTGACAAGCAAGGAGTTAGTGCATCTCAGCTATCTCAGATGTGGCTCATGTTGAGTCTGCAGAGAGCTTCCCTATGTCTTTCAGCTACTTCACCCGTTAGTCTGTTCAGTTTCCTAGAAATCCCCAATTGTTGCAATGTTATGTCTCCCTCTAACACTTTCTCCTTCCTTGTATCTGGCCTTTATTTTTTTCCATGGGCAGAGAGACACCTAGGTGCATTGAGTTGGGCCTGCTGCCGTGTGGCTCCCCTTGTAAGGGGGACCCTGGTGTGAGGCTGGCCTGGATTCTATCTGCTCAAGGGGGGCAGGATAAGGAGAGGTGGCTGCTTTCCAGCACCTCTGTTGTCACCCTGCTGCAAAGACCTTGACATTTCTTGGCTTTGGCCCTGCTAAGCACTCTGGATACTATTGAGGCTGAGGTGCCTCGATTGCCATGGAGGGGGGGGGGCCAAGAGGCCCTGATGGTCTTGCCTTTGTGAGTTTAGACCGCTTGCTTGTGACGTCTCCTATTTCTGCATGACTTTTCCTCGTACTGCCTTGAACCTCTCATCCTGTGAGGTAGTGTGGGAAGCCTTTAGGCCGTTTTCCCACGTTGTCGGCCCCATGACCATTTCCCACTTTTGCCTTTTTCTGAGAAAGAAAAGGACAGGGTGAACATGAAGCAGCACCTTGGCTGCAGAGCCTATTATGGCCGAGGGTTCCAGGGGGTTGCTCCATTCTCATTTGAGCTCCTTGAAATGGTCTATTTCTGAAACTTCTTGTCTTGGGGAAGGTGTGCCTTTGGGGAGCAGATGGTTACTATTGGTGTGTTTGAGGGAGGCTACTGCTGGTTGAGTAGGTGCTTTTCCTCTTGTGAAACGCTTGAAGCCATGTCAAGAGGAGAAGCCCTCTGTGCCCGTTAGGAATTGAAAGAGATGTTGTTTCTCTGTCCCCCTGCCGAGTTGTCTGCTGATTGTTTGGGTAGGGAACGGCAAGCCTGTCTTGCAAAGGGAGATAATTGCATCTTTCCCCTGAGTTGTCTTGTCTGTTTGCTTAAGGCAGTGGCAGGAGCCGTTGGCATTGCCCATTTGTTTCTAGACCGCAGTTGCAGAGGTGTGTGTTTTTTTCTCCAATTGTCCTGCACCCCTGGCTGGAACTGAGGGGATGTCAGGGAAACAGAGGCAGGTAGTGGCTTTTCCGTAGAGCCATCCCAAGCCCTTGTGGCATTCCTGCTGTGCTACGACTACCCCTATGTGTGTGTGCCTGGCTGCTGTGATGCGTTAGCTAGGCCTCGTTTGCTGCAGCGCTACTTTGATCCCCCCTGTGTTTGGGGCTGCAAGGGCCGGTCACGATTCTGGCCACCCTGCTGACCAGGTGGTCTTCAGGGACCGGTGGCCTTTTGTTACACTGTACCTAGCTATCTGCAAGGCAGGTGTAGGCCAAGGCCTCGGTCCGTGTGTTCTCTGTCAGTGTTCCTGTGCCTCTGTTTTTGGTTTTAGCAGCTGTGTAAGCCCCTTGCCTCGTTTGCTTTGGCGGAGTAGCAGGCATTTGGAGGGGGGCTCAAAGGTGTCCCTGGGAGCCCAAGGGAGTCCCTGGATGGGGTCGTTTTCCTAAGGGTCAGGCCAGAGCATTTTGCATGCTGTGCCCAATCGTCCTTTTTAAAGGAAAGCCTGTGTTTTCCCTGCATCCCACTGTACTCTTTTTCATTGTGTCTAGTTGTTGTGGTGCAAATGAGACCTTGACCGCCTATGATGCTGTTCCTTGAAGGAAGGGGAGCTGGTTAGAGCTTGTGTTCCACCCTGCAGCTTTTGGAGCTTTTTAGCTTGTTGGTTTCTTACGGGCTCCTGTGAGTCTGCCATTGGGTAGGTGTCTTTTTAATTGCCATGTGTTTCGGCTGCCCTTTTTGCTAAGCTCAGCCCTGCTAATAGGGTAGTAGAGCCAGAGTTTTGGTGAAGGGCTGTGTTTCTCCTGCAGGTTCATCCCATCTCTTTTCCCTTCCTTTCCTGAATACCTGCATGGTCCTGTCTGCCTCCTTTGAGTCAGTAAAAAATGAGAATTTCCCTTTGTCCTTGTGGTGTCCTGGACAGGCTGGTCTCCTGCCCCCTTTTCCCTGCATTTATTTGGTGAACTTCCATTCCTGATCAAAGATGCTGTTGATGGCATCTTTGCAGACCTATCCATGGCCAGCTTTTCTCCCTGAGGATCCGGTGTAGGCCTTGCCTCTTTTCCAGCCTAGGACTAGAGATGTGGTTTTAGGTGGTGCTGGCTTTCTCCCTGGCTTGCCCCCTTTTTCAGGTTACTTAGAAGGGGTATAAACCTCTGTCCATTTGAGGCTTGTCATTTTAAATGCTCCTGTTCTGTGTTTGTTTTGTAACCAGGGAGTGCAGGTCAGGGACTGAGCTTTGGTCATCCTGGGGCCAAGGCCTGGCCAGTGTGCCTAAGGATTTGGTCAAAGCCCTACCAGGCCTGTTTGGTTCCCCTCCTGATGCTCTAGTGAAAGTCCTTGCAATGGCTGATTAACATCTGCATGGACTTGAAGTGTGTTTTCTGTGTCAGAAGAGCCCTATGTGGGGCATTCTGGTGTTTGTCCTTCCTGTTTTTCAAGCTTTGCTGACTTGTCCCATCTGTACCATGACATGACTGGTGTGTTGTTTAAAAGGTCACGTCAAGGTGTGGCCATCACTGAAACCTATTCCATCCTTGCTGTCTTTTACCCCAGGCAGTCCAGAGAAGTGCTGCTAGTGCTTTCCTGCCTCGGGTTCTGGCCCTTGTCAGGTCCCTTCTATTCCTTTCACCTTTATTGACTCAAGCCCCCAATGCACAACTGTGCTTGACCTTTCTTGTTACCCACTGTGCTTTTTAGTGCTGTTGAAGTGCTGAATGTGGTTCTCACTTCCAATGAACCTGCTTTATATCACAGTAGGAAATGGGTGCTCCCTCTGTGTTTCTTCTCCCTGTCCTTGCCCTGTGTTTGGTTGCTTTTTGAAACTTCCTTGAAGAGTGTGTCTATCCTGGCTGGTCATTCACATGGAGTAAGTGTGTGTGCTGCCCTTTTGTGGAGTCCCCAGTGTGGTGTGAGTGGTTGACAGGACCTGTGAGGGCCTTTAGAATGGCAACGCAGTGTCCTGTTTTGCTGAGAGCTTCTTAGGATGTGTGCCAATGGATGTCTTGTCTATTGCGTCTGGTTGTTGTTGTGTCCCTGCTTGTGCTTGCCCTCCACTGCCAGTGCCTTATGGGGTTTGCAGGGAGGGGAGTCCTCTCACGCTTTCTGATTGCGAAGCGCTGAGGTCAGATCGCTGTCAGACTTTGATTGTCCCTAGGGTTGGGGGGCAGACCCTGAAGGCCATTCCTTCCTCTATTTGTCCTTCCTTTCAGTCATCAATTTGATTCTTTTTATTCCGCCTCTGCTGTCCCCCTGAACTTTGGCTGTGTCACAGTGTAGGTGACTGCCAGGGGATCCCTAAAGCTTTTCTGCTACGATGGCATTGTTGTGCTGTGCCACGGGAGCCACGGTCTGAATCTGTATTATTGACTACTCTCTACTAGGGGGGTAATGTGTGCTCCTCCTCTTCTTATGACTACTTGTGCTGCTTCTTTTACAGTAGGGAAAGTTTGTAGGGCAGGGGTGACATGATCTCGTCTAACAAGTAAGTGCCGGCCCCTTTGTACTGGAGGCATTTGTGTGCCATGCACCATTTTGTTTAGAAAAGGCCTCCATGCACTTGGTCTCCCACCTGGTGTAGGATTTTTGTCCTTGCTTTTTGGTTTTGTTTTTGGGCTCTGAAGCCTCCATCCCTACAGTGTTTTTACAAGACTCTTCTGGGTTACTGTACTTTAGTTTTTTTTTACAGCAAAGTCACCCAGTATGTTTTTGATGGGCAGGCAGTATACAGTGTCTTTCCCTCCAATGCCCTGTGACATTGCCAGGTCCTCTTGGAGTCTTGTATTGACAGACCTGTCAAATACGCCATCTCTAAATTCTTCTTTCTTCCCTGTCCCTGCCTATTCCTCCCTTTGTACGTGCCTTGCCAAGAAGGCCGTGAAGGATGTGTCCTTTGTCTTGTAAAGTGACTGCTGGGTTTATGTTGAGGAGGTGTTGCTAATTTCAGGAAGATGAATCTTGCCGAATTTAAATTTTCTACCCATTCCATGTGTTTTTGACTTACAGTAGCATTTAAGACTTTGGTGTCTTGCATGGATTCCTTGAGCAGGAGGTCTGCAGCTCTGTTGTGTGGTGTGCAGCCCATTTTGCTTTTCCTTACTTAGGCTAGCTGCTTGCACAAAAAGCTGACCAGGAAGGAGTTAGTGCATCTGAGCTACCTCAGATGTGGCTTGTGTTGAGTGTGTACTAAGCTTCCCCATGTCTTTCAGCTCCTTTAGCCACTTACTGTGTTCGTTTTCCCAACCTGTCCCACTTGTTGAAATGTAGTGTCTCCCTCTAACACTTTTCCCTTCCTTTGTTTTTTCCTATGGGCAGAGACACACCTAGGTGCATTGAGTTGGGCCCTCTGGCTCCCCTTGCAAGGGGGATGCTGCTGTGAGCTGGGCCTGGATTCTATCTGCTCTCGGGTGGGGGGCTAAGGTGAGGTGGCTGCTTCTTTCCAGCACCTGTGTTGTCTCCCTGCTGTAAAGACCTTGACATTGCTTTGCTTTGCCCCTGCTAACCGCTCTGGATACTTATTGGTGCTGAGCTGCCCCGATTGGCATGGAGGGGTGGGACCAAGAGGCCTCGTTGATCTTGTTATTCTGAGTTTTGACTGCAGGATTGCTGTGATGTTTACTATTTATGCCTGATTACTTTTTGGTACTGCCTTAAACCTCTACTTCTGCGAGCTAGTGCGGGAAGACTTTAGGTGACTTTGTCATATTGTCGGTCCTATGAAAGTTTTCCATTTATGCCTTTCTTTGGGAGAGAGAGGGATGGGGTGAACTGGAAGCTGCACCCTGGCTGCAGTTGAGCCTATTAGGGCAGAGGCCTACAGGGGGTTGCTCCATTCTTCCTGGAGCTTCCTGCAATGGCCTATTTTTGTGACTACTTGTCTTGGGGAACATGTGCCTCTGGGGACCAGCTGGTTTGTATTGGTGTGTGTCCTTGAGGGAGGCTATTGGTGTTGCAGTAGGTGCTTTTCCTCTTACGAAGTGTTTCAAGTAACGTCAAGAGGAGAAGCCGTCTGTGCCCGTGAGGAAGTGAAAGAGATGTTGCTTCTCTGTGTCCCCCCCCCCCGTTGCCTGGTGATTGTATGAGTCGGGAATAGCAGAGGGTGATGATTGCATCTTTCCTCTGAGGTCTGTCCTGTCTCTTTGCTTAAGGCCGTGGCAAGAGCCGTTGGCATTGCCTATTTCCTTCTAGACCCTATATGTAACGGTGCATCTATTTCTCCATTGTTCCTGTGCCCCTGGCCAAAGCTCTGGGGATGTTAGAGGGACTTAAGCAGGCCATGCCTTTTCTCTAGAGCCATGCTAAGTGTTTGTAGCCATTTTCCTGTGCTATGAGCACTCCTACCTCTGTGTCTGGCTGCTGCGATGCCCTGGCTCGGCCTCGTTTGCTGCAGCAGTACTTTGATCCCCTCCTGTGTTTGGTGCTGAAAGGGCTGGCTGTGTCTGTGGCCCCCGTGTTGCCTGACCTGCTAGGAGCAGGTGGTGTTCTAACTTTGTCACGGGTGGCCTTTTGTTATAATGCTCCTGGCCTATCTGGAAGGCACATATAAGCCAAGGCCCTGTATTCCCTGGCAAGTGTTCTTGTCCCTGTGTTGTAGGTTGTAGCATCTGTCTAAGCCCTGTCCATCGTTTGCTTTGCCACGGTGAAATGAGGCAGCAGGCATTTGGAGAGAGGCTCGTGGGTGTTTTGGGGGAGCCCCAGGGAGCCCCTGGATGGGGTTGTTATTTGAAGGGTAAGGCCAGAGCTTCTTGCCTGCTCTGCCTATCCTCCTTTTTTAAGCGAAGCCTGGGGTTTTCCTGTGTCCTGTCCCAGCCCCGTCTTTCTCATTCTGTCTAGTTGTTACGGTGTCAAACAGACTTTGCCTGGCTAGGATGCCCTCCCTTGAAGGAAGGGAACCCTGTTACAGCCTTTTGGCCTCCCTGTATGTTTTGGAGCTTTTCAGCCCCTCCCTTGGGTTTCTTATGGCCTCTACTGAGTGCCCTGCTTGGTAGGTTACTTTATTTTTAATGTGTTCTTGCTGGCCTTTTTGTTCAGGTTAGCCTGTCTACCTACTTGAGGGGAGAGCTACAGTTCTGCTGAAGGGCCTTGTTTCCCCCTGCAGGTTCATCCCACTTCCTTGTTCCCCCTGTTTCTTCAATACCTGCATCAGCCTATCTGCTCTTTGAGTCAGTCCTAAACCAAAATTACCCTGTGTCATTGTGGTGTCCTGGACAGGCCGTGAGGTGTACCTCTCCTTGTGACCTGTGAGCTAAGGTGGTGGAGGGTGCCCTCACCCTTGTCTCTGTCCTTCTTTAGTGACCTTTCATTGGTGATCAAAGATGCTGTTGATAGCACCTTTGTAGACCTGTTCATGGGCAGCTTTATCTGCCTGAGGTCCTGATGTAGGTGTTGCCTCTTCTCCAGCCTAGGTGTAGAGATGTGGCTTTATATGGTGCTGGGTTTCTCCCTGCCTTGGCCCCCTTCTTCAGGGTACTTTGAAGGGGTATAACCTTGTGTGCATTAGAAGCTTGTCATTCTAAATGCTCCTGTTCTATGTAAGAAGGGAGCGCAGGTCAGGGCCTGAGTTTTGGCGATCCTGGGGCCAAGGCGTGGCCAGTGTGTCTAAAGCTTTGGCCGAAGCGCGACCAGGCCTGTTTGGTTCCCCTCCTGATGCTCTAGTGAAAGTCCTTGCAATGGCTCTGTTAA
>JANEHK010000767.1:0-10533 GCA_025960845.1 Tachycineta bicolor | reverse complement strand
TGGCCGATGATACCTGTAGGATGTAAATCAGGAGTGGTAATGAACACAGTGACATCAATGGAAGGTTCAATGCGGTACACTTGGCAAGCCGAAACAGTTTGCTGAACCTCCTCCAGCACTTTTCGTGCCTCAGGGGTTAATTCACGAGGTGACTTTAAATCAGTGTCCCCTTTCAACAATTCAAACAAGGGAGACAGTTGTGCTGTGGTCAGTCCCAAGTAAGGACATAACCAAGTGATAACACCTACCAGCTTCTGAGCATCACTCAGTGTCTTCACCGATTGCACAAATTGCACCTCCTGGTGACGGATTGTCCGTTCCAGAATTTTGACCCCCAAATATTCCCAGGGAGGTTGTTGTTGTACCTTTTCTGGAGCTACCTGCAGTCCATGTGAATGCAGAGCATTCAACAACTGAGGCTGTATCCTCAGCAGCTCATGCTGGGTGGGCGCAGCCACCAAAATGTCGTCCATATAATGATAGACGTGAGCTTCAGGAAACTGCTTGCGAACTCCAGACAAGGCACGGGCTACATACCATTGGCACAACATTGGCGAATTACGCATTCCTTGAGTAAGAACTCTCCATTGATACCGCTGTGCAGGCTCTGCATTGTTTATTGTTGGTACCGTGAAGGCAAATTTTGGTCTGTCATCTGGATGCAGAGGGATCGTAAGAAAACAATCCTTCAGATCCACAATGAGGACCGGCCAGTCCGCAGGAAGCATGGTAGGCAATGGCATACCAGCCTGCAATGTTCCCATGCCTTCCATCACAGCATTGATCTTTTGGAGGTCTTGTAGCAACCTCCATTTCCCAGACTTCTTTTCGATACAAAAGACAGGAGTGTTCCAGGGACTGGTAGATGGTTCCAAATGCCCCTGATCCAACTGCTCCTGTACGAGTTCACGAAGGGTGATAAGCTTGTCATGAGGGAGGGGCCACTGGTTCTCTCAGATGAGTCTGTCCACCAGCCACCATAAAGGAGGCGTGGGACACTCTGCGCCCTTCATCACAGTGGCCCCAATCAAAAATCCGTTCCCAATCGCACCCCCCACGTGGCCAAAACATCCCTCCCCGAGAGGTTCTGAGGAATCTCAGTAACACGAGGCCAAGTTATGGCTGTCTGTACCTCTGGGTTCGTGATGGCCACGAGATTCTGGCTCACGTAGCATTGCTTCATTCCTCCGAAGCCTGTGATCGGTGTCTTTGCCAGGGTCAAAGGCCACTGTGGGGGCCAAGCATCCAGGGAGAGAATGCTTACATCAGCCCCTGTATCTAGGAGGCCACGAAGCTCAACCTCCAATGGCGTGACACCAACCATGGACACGGTACACAGCGTCTCAGGACGGTCTTTGGTCAGGACAGCAGTCCAGCGCACCTGGGATGGCCCTGTAAAGCCAAAGCCACCGTCTCCTTGCAATCGGTCCTTGGTTCTGCCAACAGAAGACTTAAAAGGAACAAGTTGAGCAATTTGTGTGCCTTTTGGAATAGTCGGGGGGGGGTGGGTGTGGAGACCATTGCGTGAATCTGTCCCAAAAAATCTGCATCCATCAGTTCTGTCAAAGCCTGCCAAACCAAGGGTTGATAGGTGTTATGAGTAGCACCCTGAAGGACAGGAAAGGCCTGAAGACCCTCAGATGAAGCAGTAGCACCTGCCTTATCCTGTCCTGTAGACCCCACAGGGTCAGATGCAGGCACTGCAGGTCCTGCACCAGCACTCCATCCTTCAACCTTAGCCTTTACTTCGTCCCAGAACTGTCCGCGGTCTCTCGGCCCTACGGTCACCTGACAAGGGGGGAACGTCCAAGCTGTTGTCGAAGAACCAACAGCGCGGGAACTTCTGCTCTTATCAAAGACCGGCCGCATTTCAGCCGTGTCCCCGCTTGCACTGAACTTAAACACCTCGCTGCAGCGCTCGCAGCGGGAAGCGGGGGCAGGGTCAGACTAGCCGCTGGTGTCGGGCCCATCGCATCAGCAGCGGAGCTGGAGCCCGCACCAGCCGCCGGAGACCGGTCAGATGCCTCTCTGGCAGGCACAACTGCTGGGGAATTTGCATCGCTTCTAAGCGGAGGCGGAGATCGCGCCTCCTTCCCTGGTGGGGCCACGTCGGTCCCTTCTGGCTGCTCATTAGAACCAGCCGCCTCAGAGCCTCTTCCCACCCCGCGAGCATCTCCAGCAGCCAAGAGGGCCGGCGTGGGAGGCGGAGTGTCCGAAACCCCCCCGATAAGGGGTCCTGCAGGGGCGCGGGAGTCCGCGGACCCCCCACTCCAGAGCGGGGTGAAGCTGTTAGCTCACTCATGGGGGCAGAGCCGGGGCCCTGCCTCCGGCATCGTCCTGCTGCGGTGCGGGGGCAGACGGGACCAGCGGGGCCAGCGGAGCCCCGCTCTGGCCGCCTTGCTGTGCGGGGACTGGCAGAGCCAGCGGAGCCTCGCTCCGGCTGCCTTGCAGTGCGGGGACTGGCGGAGCCGGCCCCGGGCTTGGCGGGGCCTCGTCCCTCCTCTGCCCGAGACCAGCGCCGGAACGCGAGGGGGGGGAACTCCCCCTCGCAGGGATGAGGCCGCTAGTCTGTGAGCTGGGGGGGTTCGACTTAAACACAGCTTTCTCAAATAATTTCCACTGCAAATATACCCTTGCAAGTTCTTAATTACATTCTATATCAAAGGAGTCCAGCATACAGTCCCTCAGGGCATACCACTCTCCTCGATTTAGTATAGATCCCAGAGTGGGAAAGAACCCATGCTGCCAGCCCCATGCGAACAGACTCCAAAGCCCCTCTTGGGATATCTGAGCACCTTTCCACTCCAAGATATCCTCCCAAAGTCTCCAGACTAAAGAATCCTTCATGATAAACACAACCCAGGCAGAGGGGAAAAAATACCTCACCAAACGTTCGTTCACTAGGGGTCACCAGATGTCGCCGAGACACACAAAGCAATAATGCACAGAGGAGAGATTTTCCCAGGGCAGAGGTTCTTCCAGCTTCTCCTCCGAGAACGGAGAAAGAAGAAGAAGACCTTTTTGTTTACTCTTTACTTTTTTATACATTTGTGGATCTGGCAGAAGATTGGCTTTTTGGGTTTCCACCCCTCATCCTCAGTGGCCAGACCCACTGTCAGTTACAGTTGTATTTCAGGTTAGAAATATGCAAACAAAGGACAAAGAATGAGAAACAAAGGGTTTGTTTATGTTACATCTATGGGAAAGCTAGAAAACTGCTCCTAATATTGTACAGTAACCAAAAGATCTGACTCCATTATGAATTTCAAGAAGGCTAA
Source organism: Tachycineta bicolor (assembly GCA_025960845.1). Taxonomy (NCBI): domain Eukaryota; kingdom Metazoa; phylum Chordata; class Aves; order Passeriformes; family Hirundinidae; genus Tachycineta; species Tachycineta bicolor. The sequence continues at coordinate 7,255 of JANEHK010000767.1, read as the reverse complement.
TAAGAAAGTTCAGAAAAACCAGAGTAACACCCATCCCAGCCCGATTTCCCCTTTGCCCAGGGAGGCTCAAGGGCAGGCAAGTGCAGGCTCAGGAGCTGATGCTGCCCACTGCAGAGTGTCCTCAGGCCCACCTGGAGGCAGGGAGTGGCAACTCTCAGGCTCGTTCAGGGGCGCTGGGGCTGTGATCCCCAACTGCCACCAAAGGCTACGGCGGCTGCCTTGCTGGCACGGTGGGCTGTGGAGCACACTTTGGGGAGCAGAGGGGACACAAGGCAGGCCTCCACTGAAGGGCTAGCTTGTGTGGGAAGAGCGGGCAGAGTGAAGGTACGCAGGACGCTGCAAGTGGGGCAGTGGAAAGCAACAGCTGAGGACAGCCGAAGGGCCAAAGAGAGCAGAAGAATTTATTGCACATGAGGAGAGGGGGTGAAGATGTGTGCTGGCCTTTTGCCGGTGCCTCAGAGGGACCGGCAACTTAAGCACGTGAAGCAATGGGGAACAAAGACACGCAGAGCTCCTTCTGCGTCCAGAGAACATGTGCCTGTTGCTGCGTGGGCAGCTGTGTGAGCCGCGGCCATGAGAGCCAGGGGCTCTGAGGGCACGCCGTTCCTGTTTGTCTGAGGCATGTTGCAGAGCAAGGGCCATGCTCAGATGAAACTTGTTAAGGTTTAGCAGAAAACATGCAGGACGACGTGACAAATACGACGTGACAAACAGCAAGGATACTGTGTCCTTGTATAGAGAAGATACAAAATAACAAGGATGTTGATCAGCAGAAATCATGAAGCTGTAACTGCAAGGCTGACCACAGAAAGAACATGCATTGTGAAATAGCAAACCAATTAGGAGCTATAAGTTTGTAATATGCATGAGCTAATTAACTGCATTATATCTGTATGCGAGCACGGTAATAAAGCTGAGACTTGTTGATCATGATAGCATGAGGCTCGTCTCCCGTTCTTCCACAAATGGTGACCCCGGATGTGATAGCACGGTGGGACGTGATACCACGGTGAGAAGCAACGTAGGGTTTGAGTCCTGCAAGCAGAGGGACAGCTACAGAGCATTACCGGAGAGCTCCGTGCCCTGAGCGATCACAGAGGTGGGCTCGGCCGATACGTGCTGCCGAGACCTTGGGAGGCTGCAACAGCGCTGACGTGAGTATGGATAGGCAAGCAGCATATGATCTATTTACAGTATTTCTGCAAAAGCGGCAGGTTAAAGGGATAGATTTAAATAAAGAACAACCAGACCTTTTAAAGTTTGCTTACTCTCAAGGTTTCTTTATTAACCCTCATACTGTCCATGAATTGTCTGAATGGAGACGGTTCGGGGATAAGCTTTGGGAACTCACGTTAGATGATGATAAGGCGGCGAAAAAGATGAGTAAACTTTGGAGGGTAGTTCACAACGAGTTACTTTTGTGTCAGGCAGAGAAAAGGGAGGCACGGGAAGTGGTTACAGCTCAGGAAAAGAATCAAAAGTATGATCCCCAGTGGGGCACTAGTACCCCTAATCCCCCCGTATTCATGACAGTTCATTTACCGGCTGCAGCACCCGTTTCACCTTCAGCTCCTACAGTAGCAGAAAAGCTTATCGAGCCTATCCCTGGGGGGGGGCCTCCTTACAGCCCTGAGAACAGTGTCCCTATCCCTCAGTCGGCCAGCTTCCCAAGCAGCCAAGAGCCTATCCCTGGGGCAGAATCTGACCTTGTGGAGGCCATGGCAAGGGAGCGCCGGGAGGTTTGGGCAGCCCTAGCACGGCAAGGTGCTGCACAGGGTGATCAGGACATATTGGAGGCAGCCTCCGGGTGTCTTGCCTTTCCAGTTACTTTTGCCCCTAATCCTGCTGGGGGACTGCAAGCCACAGTAACAGTTCTAGACTGGAAAATGCTAGCACAATTGCGCTCCACAGTAGGGCAATATGGGGTCACTAGTGAGCCCACAAAGCAGATGCTTGAATACCTTTTTAATGCTCATGTTTTGCTACCAGCAGATATTAAGGGGATTGCTAGGCTCATCTTTACACAACATCAACACCTTTTGTTTAACGCACACTGGCAAGCTGAAGCTCAAGCTTCAGTCGACATACAAAGAGCACAAGGAGATCCATTACAGGGGCTCACATTAGATGAGTTGTTGGGAGCAGGACCGTTCCAACGAATGGAGGCACAGGCACTCATGGGGCCAGATAAATGCCGTGAAGCAATGAGAGTAGCCAGAAGGGCTATTGAAAAAGTCAAAGCACCTAGAGGTATACCTATTTACATGGGAATAAAACAGGGTCGAGAAGAAGCATTAGGTCCCTTTGTTGATAAAATTGCTGAGGCTATAGATAAAGCAGGTGTCCAGGACTATATGAAGGGAGCCTTGCTAAAACAGTGTGTTCTCCAGAACTGTAATTCCTCTACTAGATCTATAATAACCACTATGGCAGGAGACTGGACAATAGCAGATTTATTAGAAAAAGCAGCAACTATGCCATCAGGGTCGCAGGCATTTTTAGTGGAAGCAATTAAGCAGTTAGGATTGGGACTACAAGAACAGGCAACGATATCACAGACACAGGTGTTAGCAGCTCTTGCGCCTCTCCAAGCAGCAACGGCAAGCACCGGCCCTCGTCCCTCATCACCTGGTGGACGCATGAAATATTTCCACTGTGGAAATACGGGGCACATACGCCGAGAATGTCAGGCAGCCGGAGTCTGGTGTGCAAAATGCCACTCTTACTCACATAATACCACTGCCTGTCGCCGGAGATCGGGAAACTTCCGGAGCAGCGCGAACAGGCCGCACAGGGACACAAGTAGCGGCTGCAATGTCACCAGCGCCATCTACAGCATCAGCCAACAACTACAACCAGCCACCAGCGGGAGCCTTGGAATGGATGTGACAGCCTCAGTAGATGTCACCATAATGACTACACACCCACACAAGATTCCAACTGGACTTAAGGGACCCATCGTGATTAATGGAAAAACAGTGGGAGGACTTTTTCTAGGTTGTTCTTCAACCACAATGATGGGACTATTTGTGTTACCTGGTGTAATTGATGCAGACTATTGTGGGGAAATTATGATTATGGCCTATACCCAATACCCTCCGTTGAAAATCACTAAGGGACAAAGGTTGGCACAGTTAATACCGCTTCCTCAGATGGCCAAGGAGATTACGCCGCTGCTACAAAAGGCAAGGGGTCAAGAAGGTTTTGGCTCCACGGGAGGGCTAGTGCTAATGACTTTGGATTTATCTGAGCGCCCTAGGAAGAAAGTGGAATTACAACTTAATAATCAAAGTATAACCCTTGTTGGATTACTGGACACTGGAGCAGATTCCTGTATTATTGCTCCACAAGAATGGCCCAAGGACTGGCCATTACAGGCCTCTGCCACCACAGTGACTGGGGTCGAGGGAATGACTCTCGCCAGCCGAACACCCGTGGTTACTGTAATTCTCGAAGGGAAGCAGGCGCAAGCGTCCTTTTCCATTACAATGCTGCCACCTACTGTTCAATGCTTGATCGGCCTAGACATCCTGGCTCAACTCGGTATCGTTCTCATGAACGAACACCCTTTGGTATAGTGGCCGCTGCTTGGACTTTCCCCATTGCCCTCACTTGGACTACCAACGACCCAGTGTGGGTTAAGCAGTGGCCACTGAAAGGGGAAAGCTTACAACAGGCACATGCCTTGGTACAGGAACAACTCCGATTAGGTCATCTTAAATTATCTACTAGTCCCTGGAACACCCCCATATTTGTGATTAAAAAGAAGTCCAGCAGGTATCGGTTACTCCATGATCTTCATGCCGTCAACGCCCAAATGGAACCAATGGGAGCTCTTCAACCTGGATTACCCAGCCCAGTGATGTTACCCCAGGACTGGCCTTTGTTAATCCTTGACTTAAAGGACTGCTTTTTTACCATTGCGTTACACCCTCAGGATACATTTGCTGGTTTGCATTTACCTTACCAGCCATAAATCATCAAAGCCCTGACTCTAGGTATGAATGGACGGTGTTACCTCAAGGGATGCGTAACAGCCCAACCCTGTGTCAACTTTTTGTAACTGCTGCCTTACAGCCATTACGAAAACAATGGCCACAAGTGATTATTTATCATTATATGGATGACATCCTGTTTGCACAACCTCAGCCTTTTTCAGACTCACAAATCGGAACCATAGAACAAACACTAGCCACTAATAAGCTGGTTGTTGCCCCAGAAAAAATTCAGCGCTCAGCACCATGGAAATATTTGGGATTGACTTTAACACAGCAAGTAGTCACCCCACAAAAACTAGACTTTCACTGTGATGTTGCCACTTTACATGATGCGCAAATACTGTTAGGAGATTTGCAGTGGCTCAGGCCTATCGTTGGGATTCCCAATGAACTTATTGAACAGCTGCGCCCCCTGCTCAAAGGCACTGACCCTGCTCAACCGGTATCTGTCTCTTCTCAACAGCGTCAGGTCATCCAACTTATCGCCGACTGCGTTATACAAGGTCAAGCCCGCCGCAGGTCACTAGACCTTCCTGTTGATATCACCATATGGCTGGGACCTACGCACTTTATGGGCGCGTTAACTCAACTTCAAAAGAAAATGGGGGAGAATTGGGTATTGGAGTGGATAGTTCCCCCATTACAACAACAAAAAACTATATGGCAAAAAATCGAGTTATTGTGCCTGCTTATCAAAATAGGACGTCAACGTGTGGTACAGATTTTAGGCCTAGAGCCGGAGACAATATTTGTGCCCTTACAACGAGATGCTCTTGATTGGTATTTGGCCAATTCCATGGAACTGCAAGAAGCACTGCTAGGCAGCAGTAGTATCATTGCTCCAAATAATACAAAAGCTCAGTTAAAATGGATAGGATCACACAGATGGATGGTCGTTCCTAAAAAACAGGACAAGCCCGTATTGGAAGCACTTACAGTATATACTGATGCCGGGAAAAAATCCTGGAAGGCCACTATCACCTGGCAGGAGGAAGGAATCTGGAACAAGAAGATATTACAGGCAGAAGCTACTGATACATTACAGACATTGGAGCTACTTGCTGTGGTGTGGGCATTAACAAATTTTGGAGGACTGCTCAATATTGTAACAGACTCATTATACGTGGCAGGTGTTGCCAATCGAATAGAGGATGCCTTCATTAAAGACATTAGAAACCAGAGACTGTATCAGCTCCTGACGCAACTACAGAAGGCATTACGGCAGCGAGAACAGCCTTATGCAGTGCTACATATTCGGAGCCACAAATGGGACATTGGCTTGGGAGAAGGGAATCAGCGAGCAGATGATCTGGTATCAGCCATAGCAGTACCTTTGCCTCAACACACACTGGCAAGAGAAGCTCACTCCATCTTTCATCAAAATGCGAAAGGCCTGCAGAGACAGTTCCGTATATCACATGCAGAAGCCACATCAATAGTCAGAAGTTGTCCCATATGCTGTAATCACAACAAAGGCTTGGGTTTGGGCACAGGGGTAAACCCTCGTGGTACCAGAGCTAATGAAATATGGCAGACTGATGTTACGCATGTTAATTGTTTTGGTCGCCTAAAATATGTTCATGTTACTGTAGATACATATAGTCATTATATTTGGGCGACACCTCAAGCGGGTGAGAGGGCTGTTCATGTAATTAGACACCTTACTAGCTGTTTCGCAGTCATGGGAGTTTGTCAACAGCTGAAAACCGACAATGGTCCGGCTTATGTTAGTAACCGAATCCGAATATTTTTGAAACAATTGGGGGTACGACATATTACAGGCATCCCACATAACCCCGGAGGGCAAGCTATAGTAGAGAGAGCAAATAGCACCCTCAAGACTTACATTGAGAGGTTCGGTGATATTACAGATGTGCAGGAACGCCTACTTAAAATGCTGTTTGTATTGAACCACTTATGTGTTTTGGATCATCTGAGATGCCAGCCGCTGTCACACACTTTGAAGTGCTGAATGAAAGCAAAACTAAAGAATCAGCAGAGATCTGGGTTAGATACAAATGTTTGAAGACAGGGTTATGGCAGGGCCCAGCAAGGGTATTATACTGGGGAAGAGGATATCTTTGTGTTTCCACCCCAACAGGTCCTAACTGTATCCCAGCCCGGTGGACGAAACCCTCACTGAAGCCTCAGAGTGGAGGGCATCAGGAACCCTCGACTGCTCCTGGACAGCCTGATCCACCCTCACCGAGAGTTTCTCCAGACAGTGCTTGATCCTTCGCTTTGCTACCCGGTTACTACGGACCAATTCACATATTTGTTAACTTGTTTAGCAAACTATCAGTTGAGGAGTATTAGAACACAGAGTTGTCTTTGTTGTTGGGACCAACAGCACCATGCTTGGGTTTTAATAGGGGAGGTAGGGGGGATGTAGGCAACACGAGTAGATTCATAAACAGTCATTATTGGTTGAGCTATGGTGCTTAGCTTGTAAACGCTCTTGGAGGAGTGAGTCATCGTCAGGCGTTAGAAAAGGCCACTGGGTTACCTTTTCCACAAGCAATAACTCTGTTTGAAAGCAGAGAGCAGCTACATTTAGCCTAAGCTCGCTGGCAGTTGCAACATTCAATAGAGTAAAAGCCTTAGTTCATACAGAAATTACCCAGAAAAAGTGTGAGACCTATTGTTATATTCCCCGCCAGTGGACCGTGGTACCTTCGGAATGGGAACATCTCAATCAAAGGTTTAAACAGCTAAGATAAAAAGGAAAGCAAGGAAGGGTAAAAGAAACAACGAGTAAATATGAGGTTGTTATGTGTTTTGACCCTTTTTACACAAATAATGAGTGCTTTTGGGGTTTCCCCTCAGCCAAAAACAAATATATGGGTTACTTTAGCTAACCTCACTAATCAAGAAGCCATATGCCTTTCTTTATCAACTCCAGGAAACCCGTTTTCCAACTGCTTAGTGGGAGTGCCTGCAGACACATGGCCTTGTCCATCAAAAATACCAACATGCAAGGCCAACGAATCACGGACAACAGTGAATGCATGGGATCAATGGGCACCCTATTTGCCCCTCGCACCTTTGGAACCACAAGACGTAGAATTGTTGGGGCCAGTCAAAGCTGATGCATGTGTTTATTTTAACTTTACCAGTAAAGCCATCACTCCAGGGAATAATTACACCACTATAGTTAATTCCTCTCTATCTGTTTATCAAAATGCATCACTGTGGTGTAACTATACTGCAAAGAACATCTCCCTCTCTTCAACAACCCCAATTCAGTTGCCGGCTGG
>JANEHK010000766.1:0-18397 GCA_025960845.1 Tachycineta bicolor | reverse complement strand
CTCTTTATAATTTGATAACACGAATTAACTTTAGCACATATATTACAATCCCCCCTCTTCCAAATTCACCAATTTAATTCGTGTTTCGGTTATAGTCTTTTTTCTCTGCCAAGATAAAAAAGCCTCTTAACCATTATTCTGTTAACATTTCTTTTGCTGTTTTACTCCAATATGTCCTTTCCGTATTCTCCTCCTGCATTTGGGCTTCAAACCTTTCTAAAACTTGGGCAGCAGTACTCTTTTCTTCAGTTAGGTTCATAATTTTCGAGGTGGCTTTATTCTTGGCTAACCCCCCTGAGGCTAATTCAGGATCCATAGGAAGGGCTGCTACTTGCATCCCCTGGACCACGGTGTGAATTAGTCTTATTAGGCAAGGTATTAGGCAGGGCAAAAATACTAATCCAGCCACAGAGCACAGGATAAAGAATCCCACCTTTTCCACCAATCTCCTGCTCCAAAAATCTGATCCCACCATGATGCCTTGAGTATTGAATTCCATGTTTGCACTGGGACATGTGCCACCTTTTTTATTTCTGCAGCCAAATCTCTGATAGTTTCCCCATAACCATTTATTTCAATACAGCACTCCGAGTCATTGAATTTCCCACAAACACCCCCTTCTTCTGCTAATAAATAGTCTAAAGCTATTCTATTTTGGTATACGAAAGCTCTCATCTGTGAGTGCTGTCTGGCCAATAATTCCAAGGCATCTGAGGTATGATTGGACACTATTTCTACTACGGCTTGCAACCTAATTAGTCGGTTTAACAAGTATACTGGGGTTCTATATCCCCAGCTCCCGTCTTGTGCCCATGTGGCGGGACCATAATATTCTATAATGCGTCTGCGGGCCATTCTTCCTCTCCCTATTTTTGATTTCCTCCCACCTGTGGAAATTCTTTCTTTACTTCTCGCTTCCTCCTGCTGAGGGTCTCATATAAAGGAGCCCCTAGTAAATCACTGCCAGTTCGGGGGAGTGTAAAGAAAGAGGGTCTAATCATTCCTAGGGTACAAGACCCTTTCCATTTCCGGGGTAACTCACTATATGCTCTTTTCCCACAAATCCAATAAATTCCGCTGGGAGCCTTCCATTTCATATTTGTATTTTCAGGCTTTTCCCAAAATTCTGCCAATTCGGTTAGAGAGTGGTAAGGGTTAGCGTTAGCTATCTCATGCCAACAGAGTTAAATTTCCTTTACCCAATTACATTTCTCTTCTCTTTTCTTTCCCCAATACCCATTAGGGGGTTCTGGTTGCCAAATTTTGGATTTATTGTTGGAATTTACTGTCAGAGTGGATAGACAAGGAGTGTACCCCACCACATCATTGTAAGCGTTGCCTTCCCGGCTTATACAAATTGTCCCTATTACACGATCGTCTAGTGTCCACCCTCCTGGTTGGGTTAAAGTGTTTAAGACTTTGTTATCCCATTTTAGCAATTGTTCAGGGGTTAAACTCTCACCTTTCCATGGCCATCTTTCTGCAGATCTCAATCCTCCACAGATCCAACAGTTAGTTAGCCCTAATTCGGTAGCAATTTCTTGCACCAAATCCAGGAAAAGGTTCCGGCTGGAGGTAGCCAGACTCCAATCATTAGATTGTTTTTCTAATTGTTCATACTGCTCACTTAGTGTCCTCATTCTTTCCTGCTCCATTCTCTTTTTCTTGGCTGCTAATTCTTGTCGTTTGAGTTCTAAGGCTACCTTCTGTATTTTGTTCTCTGGGTCTAACCCCTCTTCATCCTTAGAAAAACAGAAAACCTTGTCCATTCTTAAACAAACCCTTTCATCATTTTCACTTAACATATCTAGTAGTATAGGTCCACTGGTTAAAGCAGCTGTTTGCACCCATATTGTCCCACCCAATATGTCTTCCCATTCAGGGTACACATTTTCAGTTTTTTCTTGTCATAACATAATGGGTTAACTTGTAAATATCCTACAAAGGTACTTTCTCTTTTTCCTCCAATCCAGACAGTTCTGTTACATTCTTTGCAGGTGGGGATCAGAGGAAGACTGCTTACCTTCCTTTTCTTCCTAAATACTGCCAGCGGGTGATTGGATCTGTTCAATTTGAACCCCTCATTCCATTTGTGATTCTCCCCCCTTTTTGGTGTAAGCCAGTCTACTCGTACCCTGGATTCTAAAACTCCGTTCCTGGTGAAGTTCGAAGGAACCTCGGAGGGATTAGTTCCCTTCCCCATTCTCTCTTGGGGGCTGTGGAGGCCATTCGTGGGGTACATGGCTAGACTCAGGATCACCAGGGTTACCCATGGGTCTATCCCTCTGCTCAACCCTTCGCCCGTTGGGTTGCCACCAGCGGCGGGGTAAACCATCTTCCTGGCAGCAGGGAAATTCCTCCGGGTCCCTTCCGGTGCTCCTCTGAGCGTATCGCCTCTTGTACTGTTCCCACCTATTTACTTTTATTTGATCCGCTCCACAGGGTACTTTCAACGTTCTCCTGCACTCAATTACGAGTGGATCTGCCCTTTTATTTAATCCTCCCCTGGTCCCGTTAGTAAAATAATGGAACCACTCTGGAGAATCCAATTCAAACAATCCCGCCTCGGTGGCCATGTATAGGAATAGGTTGGTAAGCCTGGCTTCTTCCTCGTAACAAGGCACACATAAACTCCAAGGCCTAGCTCCTTGGGCACAATGAGTCACCCAAATCTGTTCACAATACCCGCACTTATAATGAACAAACGGATAGCAGGGGCATCCTGCCTGATTGCAACTTATCCGATAAGCGCTGGTCATTGAGTATCTCGATGGATCCTTAGCTTCAAATCTCCAGGCGCTGAGGCGATTCTCCACTGCGGAGAGCTGCTGTGTTGTTTCACCTTTTTCACTCAGGAGGAATGGGTCCAGCCTTTCTCAGCTGTTCTCACTGCAGTGTCTGTAGTGAGGAGGACGAGGAAAGGTCCCTCCCAATGCGATGACAGCGGGGCTTCTTTCCACGTTCGGATCAGCACCCGATCACCCGGCTGGATTTGGTGTATAGCAAATCCTAGAGGGGTGCTCTGTGCTATTAATCCACGCTTCCGTAGCTCCTGTAAATTTTTGTTAATTAAAACAATATAAGACTGGATCTGACAATCCTCCACCCGGGGGTGTCCGACTGGCATTCCATGCTCATAGGGCATTCCATATAGCATCTCGAAGGGAGATAATCCTGATCCTGTATGGGGCTGCGTCCTAATATTTAGGAGAGCTAGTGGGAGGCATTTAATCCATGACATTTTAGTCTCCAACATAAGTTTTGATAGCTGTGCTTTCAAAGTTTGATTCATTCTTTCTACCTGACCTGAACTCTGGGGATGCCAAGGTGTGTGATATTCCCATCTAATCCCCAGGGCTTCTGCCAAGTTTCTTATGACCTTAGATGTAAAGTGGGTTCCCTGATCTGAATCTATGGAATCGGGGATCCCATATCTGGGTATTATTTCCTCCAGTAACCTGCGCGCTACTGTTTGGGCTGTTGCCCTGGGGCTAGGGAATGCCTCTACCCAATGTGTTAATTGATCCACTATTACTAACAAGTATCTATATCTCCCTATTTTTGGTAACTCGGTGAAGTCCACCTGTATTCTTCCAAAAGGACGATATGCTAAGGGGCGTCCCCCCAATGCATTTTGCTTAACCTTTGACTTATTAATTTTTTGGCACACTAAGCAGCCTTGAACTTCCTGTTTTGCCAATTCAAAAATACCTTTGCATCCAAAGAATTTTAGAAATTGTTCTGCCAAGGCTTGAGTTCCCCAATGAGTTTGTGCATGTAATCTCTTTAATATGGTCCTGGCATAGGCCTTAGGAATCAATTCTCGACCATCCGCCAATTTCCATTTCCCATTTACCAAAATACCCCTTATTTTCTTGAATTCTTCAATTTCTTTCTCTGTAGGATGAGGGGAAAATTCCCTGGGGTTTTCTATGCTGCTCTCTGGAATGTCTAGAGTGAGGAGAGCTGCCTTTCTGGCTTCCTGATCAGCCAGGTTATTACCACGTATTCTGAATTGTAATCCCACTTGATGACTCTTTACATATACTACTGCAATAGCCTTGGGTTCCCTTACTGCCTTGAGGATCTGTCTTATCAAATCCTCATGTATTAAACCTTTCCCTCTGGTGTTTATCAGTCCCCTTTCTTCCCAAATTTTTCCAAAAGTATGTACTACCCCAAAAGCATATTTAGAGTCAGTAAAAATAGTCCCTATTTTTCCCTTAAGTTCTTTAAGAGCTTGCAATACCGCATACAATTCACATGCCTGGGCCGACCAAGAAGTACCCAGGGGGCCTGATTTAACTACTCTCCCAGTTTTCCCATCTGTAATAGCATATCCTGATTTTCTTTTCCCTTCTATGACTCTGGCTGACCCATCTACAAACCATTTTTCCCCTTCTTCGAGTTCTTCGTCCTCCAGATCCTCTCTAATCTTGGTCTGTAATTCTATTAGGTCCGTACAATTATGTATGGGCTCAGATGATGCTTCCCCAAACAGGAACCCAGCAGGGTTACTTGCTTGTGTTGTTTTCAGTTCTAATTCTGGAGCCTGAAGAAGGATAGCCTCATATTTCAAAAGCCTTGCATCCGTGAGCCATTTCTCAGCTTTTTGTTGCAAAACAGTTCTTACATTATGTGGGGTATAAACCGTAATGGGGGCCCCAAAAGTAATCTTTTTGGCTTCTTCTACTAATAAGGCCACAGCTACTATTGCCTGCAAGCATGTGGGCCACCCCCTGCTTACAGGGTCCAATAGCTTGGAAAGGTAACCTACAGGCTTCCTATCCCCAGCCCATTCTTGTGTCAACACCCCATGTGCTGTGTGGTTCCCTACATTTACAAATAATTGGAACTTCTTGTTTATATCAGGGAGACTTAATACTGGGGCAGTTACTAAAGCACCCTTTAGTTGTTCCAATTCTTTGTCATCCTGTTCAGTCCATTTTATCTTTTCTGCAGTTAGCTTTTCATACAAAAATTTAGCCTTCTCACTATACCCTTCTATCCATTGTCTGCAATATCCTAATAGCCCCAATAGCTGACGTACTTGTCTTTTGGTTCTAGAGGGAGGCAATTCTATAATCCCAGCTACCCCTTCAGGATCTAATTTCTTTTTCCCTTTGATCAGCCAATGTCCCAGATATTTCACTCCTGATTCGGTGAACTGTAACTTTTGTTTTGCTACCTTTAATCCCTTTTCCCCCAAAAAGTTTAATAAATCAATAGTACACTCCCTGACATCTTCTTCCGTTTTACCAGCCACTAATAAGTCATCAACATACTGTAAGACCTTTGTCCTTTTCCCAGGGGAGAACTGACTCAGTAATTGTTCCAATGCTTGTCCAAATAAATTTGGGGAGTCCACAAATCCCTGGGGAAGGGAGGCCCACCTTAGTTGCTGTTTTCTATTAGTGTCTGGATCCTCCCATTGAAATGCAAAGAAGTCCCTGCTGCCTTCAGCTAAAGGGCAGGTCCAGAATGCATCCTTTAGATCTATAACACTATACCAAGTATCCTCCGGGGATATCCTATTCAGAAGGGTATAAGGGTTAGCCACTACAGGGAACCAGGTTCTTGTTCTTTCATTTATGGCTCTTAAATCCTGCACTAACCTGTAATTCCCATCTGCCTTTTTAATAGCCAGAATTGGGGTATTATGCCTAGACATGCAGGGTTCCAAAATGCCTTTCTTTATCAAATCTTCTATTATAGGTTTTAGTCCCCGTCTCCCTTCCAAAGGGATTGGGTACTGCCTGACCCTTATGGGATCTTCAGGCCTCTCAATTTCAATTGAAATGGGTTCCATAACTAACTTTCCAGCTTCCTTTCCTGTATGCCATACCCTGGGGTTAATTTTATCCTCATCTTCACATGTTAGCTTATATAAGCTAACCATTATCTGTGAATTCCTTATGATGAGGTTAATACCCAGTGCAACCATCAGGTCCCTACCCAGCAGGTTGTAATCAGCCTCTTCCACTAACAACATGTCCCCCAAGCAAACTTTATTATCCGATTCAATCTCCACATTCTTTACAACGGGGACCTTGAACGGTTCCCCTTTGGCTCCTATAACCACCATAAATTCTTTGCTTATATGGCATCCTGGGGGCAACTGTCTAAATGTACTTCTCTCAGCCCCAGAATCTACTAAAAAATCCATTTTTGTTCCTTTGGGTCCTATCTTCAATGTTATCAAGGGCTCTCCCGATGTTATGGACCCCAAAAGATAAAGCCCCTGACGTCCCTAGTCCTCCTGAAACATCTTTTCATCCCTTATCCTTTTTGGACAATCCCTCTTCATATGTCCTTTTTTCTTGCAATAAAAACATTCCAAACCTTCCATTCGATTCCCTGAGACTCCTTTCTGTGGACGTACAGGCCCCTTCGGAGGTGCTTTCCTTAGGGGTTTCTCCGAAGCTTGTGGGCGTTCCTGCTTCTGGGCTTCCCTTACAGCCGCTACCAATACTCTAGCCTGTATTTTCTGTTTTTCCTCATCCCTTCTCATATAGACTTTCTGGGCTTCCCGTAGTAATTCCTGTAGTCCTTTCTCCTGCCATCCCTCTATCTTCTCCAGCTTTCTCCTGATATCCTCCCACGATTTTGCCACAAACTGGGTTTTCAACAGTACTTCTCCCACGGGAGAATCAGGGTCTGTCCCCAAATATACCTGGAGGCTTTTTCTCAATCTCTCTAACCATTCTGTGGGAGTCTCATCTTTCCCCTGACATTCCCCGAAAACCTTACTCAGATTTTGTCCCCGGGGCATGGCCTCTCTGATTCCCTGTATGATGATATTCCTCATATCGATCATGCTTCTCCTACCCTCCTCGGTCTGAGCATTCCATCGGGGATCTTGGCTTGGCCATTTCTGATCTCCGGGAGTGCTCTGAGGGTTTCTCCGTTCCCATTCCCTTATTCCTGCCTGCCTGATCATTTCTCTTTCCTCCGTGTTGAACAGGGACCTTAGAATGGCTGTGAGATCCTCATATGAATAGATGCTGGTTCCCAAAAACTCATCTAGCCTTTCAGAGACCCCTAAAGGGTCATCCATAAGCTTCCCCATCTCCTTTTTGAAGGTTCTCACATCGCTAGTATTAATCGGGACGTTTATGTACCCGATGATTCCCGGAGCAGTGGGAATCTCCCTTAGGGGGAGAAGATTAGCCTTTTCACCCTCCCCCTCACTCTCCACCTCATTCACTTTCTTCAGTTGTCTTCTAGTCCTCCTAGCGGGAGGGGTATGTTTTGCTTCTGCCGAAGCCTGCTGCGTATTTGCAGGGGAACTAAAGAAAGCCGCCAGATCTAAATCTGGCAGCAGGTCATCCCGCGTTGGTGCAGGGGTGTGTGTACTTGGTGTCCTTCCTCCCAGTGGCCGAAAGACCTGTGTGGGTTCTAGCGGGGGAGGGAGCCCACCCGGTGGGAATGAGGCCCCGGATTGTGATTCTAGCGGAGGGGCAGATGGAAGAGACGAGGGCATCTGGATTCCTCGTCCCAAAGGGGGTCCCAATCTCCCGGAGTTTTGCGGATTACTCTGCTCCGGGAGGGGAGGGGGCGAGGGCACAATATAAGGTGGCGGTAGATTATCTAAGGGTTCCCATTCATCCCCTGAGACAGCGGTAGGATTCCCTATCTTCACCGGTAACAGCTTCGCATTTATCTTTCCCCAGACCCCGGCATATTCCTGTTCTTCCGCAGTTCCCTTCTCTCTGACATAAAGCACCAGTGCCTTACATATCCATTCCTCGAAAGTCCCAAACACGGGCCAAGTTACGTGATCCCGTATTTCCACCCCACCCCACACTTCTATGCAATAGTGTATCATCTGTTCCTTGGATTTTCTTTCCCTAAGGGGACATTCGTCCCAATGTTCTAGCATCCATCCCAGCGGGCTCTCCACTGGGATTTCGGGGATTCCTTTACCGGTTCCCCGTTTTGTCTTCCTTACGTTCCTTTTGTTAGTTTTACTCTTTGCTTGCCCCATGGTATGGGTTTACCAGATACTTGCCCTTTGTGGGTGATCGCTCCCCCCCGGGTTTTCTCTGGTGTGTGAGCTCTCCCTTCTCCTTACTTCCTCCCCGGACCGTTCCTGGTCCAAGGCTGAAAGGTTTACCAGTCCCTGGAACTCCTTAGGGACGTATCCTTCCCTTTCAGCCTTCCTGTGGCCGATTCCTCTTTCCGAAAACTCCCCGAGTTTCAAGGATTGACGTGTGAGGTGTGCGGTACCCCGAAACTTTCGCTTCCCCCGCAACCGACCACACCCCTCGCGGGGAAGTGGAACTGCGGTTTTGGGGTCCCCACTCGCTTCGTGATAAAATCACGTCTCACTCACACGCTCGGCCACTCCCACTCAACCACGCAATACTTACGATCCTTTTCCTGCGTGGATTCTTCGTGCACGTAGAGTTTTATGAGTAGATCTCTTCGCCGCAGCTCCGGAGGTTCTGCTTCCAAAGAAAAACCTCCCCGAGTTCCCCGAGAGCTCCGACCTCGCCTATCTCCCTTTTAAATGTGGCTTTTGTAGTTTCTGTTCGTCGTGTGGCTGATCGGTTCCACCCGGCTACCCCAACTCTGCCAGGCCGCTGAATTCAGCAGGGCGCCTCCTGGTCAGGGATGGGGGTCCCACGGGGGTCCCGGTATCAATCCAATCACGTCGGGGTCACCAGAATTGTTATAAATAAAACCGACCAAATTCGATTTATCAAAATTTAGAATTTTATTTTGAGACAAAATAACAGTCTTGAAAAGCCACAAGTAAAAGGACAGCGTCGAGCCCGGGATCACCGCTGGGTGAACACGGATACAGACTCTGTCAGCCTGCTATCCCCCAAGTTCACAATTTTGGTCTCCAGCTGTCCCCTTTTTATACACTGGATCGCGAAGTGTAGTCAGGGATTTCGACGGTCTCCCCTCCAGGGCGTCTTCATTAATCATGCAAGTCCTGGTATCGGGAGTTTGAATGGACCGGTAGGGTGGAACAATGCAGCTGATGGCTGGGCCCGGGTGTGTCGTGGATATGTTAATTTTCAACGGAGACGAGTGGAGATATCCCTCTGAAGTGATCATCTCGGTCTCCGGACTGGTATCTCCGTCTTCCATTGTTCTTTGTGTTCCTTCAGGTATTCCTGGCAATGGGAGTTTCTAGGTTCCCCTCTCAGGTAATTCCAAGCATTCTTTCCTCGTGTCCCACCCGTCCTTCCAGAGCCGAGGAAATTTTTTTTATTTTGGTTTTTCCAGTTTACTCTTATCCATATTAGTTTGGGCAAATCTTTAACACTCATAATTATACAGTGAACATTTACTCTTTATAATTTGATAACACGAATTAACTTTAGCACATATATTACAATCCCCCCTCTTCCAAATTCACCAATTTAATTCGTGTTTCGGTTATAGTCTTTTTTCTCTGCCAAGATAAAAAAGCCTCTTAACCATTATTCTGTTAACATTTCTTTTGCTGTTTTACTCCAATATGTCCTTTCCGTATTCTCCTCCTGCATTTGGGCTTCAAACCTTTCTAAAACTTGGGCAGCAGTACTCTTTTCTTCAGTTAGGTTCATAATTTTCGAGGTGGCTTTATTCTTGGCTAACCCCCCTGAGGCTAATTCAGGATCCATAGGAAGGGCTGCTACTTGCATCCCCTGGACCACGGTGTGAATTAGTCTTATTAGGCAAGGTATTAGGCAGGGCAAAAATACTAATCCAGCCACAGAGCACAGGATAAAGAATCCCACCTTTTCCACCAATCTCCTGCTCCAAAAATCTGATCCCACCATGATGCCTTGAGTATTGAATTCCATGTTTGCACTGGGACATGTGCCACCTTTTTTATTTCTGCAGCCAAATCTCTGATAGTTTCCCCATAACCATTTATTTCAATACAGCACTCCGAGTCATTGAATTTCCCACAAACACCCCCTTCTTCTGCTAATAAATAGTCTAAAGCTATTCTATTTTGGTATACGAAAGCTCTCATCTGTGAGTGCTGTCTGGCCAATAATTCCAAGGCATCTGAGGTATGATTGGACACTATTTCTACTACGGCTTGCAACCTAATTAGTCGGTTTAACAAGTATACTGGGGTTCTATATCCCCAGCTCCCGTCTTGTGCCCATGTGGCGGGACCATAATATTCTATAATGCGTCTGCGGGCCATTCTTCCTCTCCCTATTTTTGATTTCCTCCCACCTGTGGAAATTCTTTCTTTACTTCTCGCTTCCTCCTGCTGAGGGTCTCATATAAAGGAGCCCCTAGTAAATCACTGCCAGTTCGGGGGAGTGTAAAGAAAGAGGGTCTAATCATTCCTAGGGTACAAGACCCTTTCCATTTCCGGGGTAACTCACTATATGCTCTTTTCCCACAAATCCAATAAATTCCGCTGGGAGCCTTCCATTTCATATTTGTATTTTCAGGCTTTTCCCAAAATTCTGCCAATTCGGTTAGAGAGTGGTAAGGGTTAGCGTTAGCTATCTCATGCCAACAGAGTTAAATTTCCTTTACCCAATTACATTTCTCTTCTCTTTTCTTTCCCCAATACCCATTAGGGGGTTCTGGTTGCCAAATTTTGGATTTATTGTTGGAATTTACTGTCAGAGTGGATAGACAAGGAGTGTACCCCACCACATCATTGTAAGCGTTGCCTTCCCGGCTTATACAAATTGTCCCTATTACACGATCGTCTAGTGTCCACCCTCCTGGTTGGGTTAAAGTGTTTAAGACTTTGTTATCCCATTTTAGCAATTGTTCAGGGGTTAAACTCTCACCTTTCCATGGCCATCTTTCTGCAGATCTCAATCCTCCACAGATCCAACAGTTAGTTAGCCCTAATTCGGTAGCAATTTCTTGCACCAAATCCAGGAAAAGGTTCCGGCTGGAGGTAGCCAGACTCCAATCATTAGATTGTTTTTCTAATTGTTCATACTGCTCACTTAGTGTCCTCATTCTTTCCTGCTCCATTCTCTTTTTCTTGGCTGCTAATTCTTGTCGTTTGAGTTCTAAGGCTACCTTCTGTATTTTGTTCTCTGGGTCTAACCCCTCTTCATCCTTAGAAAAACAGAAAACCTTGTCCATTCTTAAACAAACCCTTTCATCATTTTCACTTAACATATCTAGTAGTATAGGTCCACTGGTTAAAGCAGCTGTTTGCACCCATATTGTCCCACCCAATATGTCTTCCCATTCAGGGTACACATTTTCAGTTTTTTCTTGTCATAACATAATGGGTTAACTTGTAAATATCCTACAAAGGTACTTTCTCTTTTTCCTCCAATCCAGACAGTTCTGTTACATTCTTTGCAGGTGGGGATCAGAGGAAGACTGCTTACCTTCCTTTTCTTCCTAAATACTGCCAGCGGGTGATTGGATCTGTTCAATTTGAACCCCTCATTCCATTTGTGATTCTCCCCCCTTTTTGGTGTAAGCCAGTCTACTCGTACCCTGGATTCTAAAACTCCGTTCCTGGTGAAGTTCGAAGGAACCTCGGAGGGATTAGTTCCCTTCCCCATTCTCTCTTGGGGGCTGTGGAGGCCATTCGTGGGGTACATGGCTAGACTCAGGATCACCAGGGTTACCCATGGGTCTATCCCTCTGCTCAACCCTTCGCCCGTTGGGTTGCCACCAGCGGCGGGGTAAACCATCTTCCTGGCAGCAGGGAAATTCCTCCGGGTCCCTTCCGGTGCTCCTCTGAGCGTATCGCCTCTTGTACTGTTCCCACCTATTTACTTTTATTTGATCCGCTCCACAGGGTACTTTCAACGTTCTCCTGCACTCAATTACGAGTGGATCTGCCCTTTTATTTAATCCTCCCCTGGTCCCGTTAGTAAAATAATGGAACCACTCTGGAGAATCCAATTCAAACAATCCCGCCTCGGTGGCCATGTATAGGAATAGGTTGGTAAGCCTGGCTTCTTCCTCGTAACAAGGCACACATAAACTCCAAGGCCTAGCTCCTTGGGCACAATGAGTCACCCAAATCTGTTCACAATACCCGCACTTATAATGAACAAACGGATAGCAGGGGCATCCTGCCTGATTGCAACTTATCCGATAAGCGCTGGTCATTGAGTATCTCGATGGATCCTTAGCTTCAAATCTCCAGGCGCTGAGGCGATTCTCCACTGCGGAGAGCTGCTGTGTTGTTTCACCTTTTTCACTCAGGAGGAATGGGTCCAGCCTTTCTCAGCTGTTCTCACTGCAGTGTCTGTAGTGAGGAGGACGAGGAAAGGTCCCTCCCAATGCGATGACAGCGGGGCTTCTTTCCACGTTCGGATCAGCACCCGATCACCCGGCTGGATTTGGTGTATAGCAAATCCTAGAGGGGTGCTCTGTGCTATTAATCCACGCTTCCGTAGCTCCTGTAAATTTTTGTTAATTAAAACAATATAAGACTGGATCTGACAATCCTCCACCCGGGGGTGTCCGACTGGCATTCCATGCTCATAGGGCATTCCATATAGCATCTCGAAGGGAGATAATCCTGATCCTGTATGGGGCTGCGTCCTAATATTTAGGAGAGCTAGTGGGAGGCATTTAATCCATGACATTTTAGTCTCCAACATAAGTTTTGATAGCTGTGCTTTCAAAGTTTGATTCATTCTTTCTACCTGACCTGAACTCTGGGGATGCCAAGGTGTGTGATATTCCCATCTAATCCCCAGGGCTTCTGCCAAGTTTCTTATGACCTTAGATGTAAAGTGGGTTCCCTGATCTGAATCTATGGAATCGGGGATCCCATATCTGGGTATTATTTCCTCCAGTAACCTGCGCGCTACTGTTTGGGCTGTTGCCCTGGGGCTAGGGAATGCCTCTACCCAATGTGTTAATTGATCCACTATTACTAACAAGTATCTATATCTCCCTATTTTTGGTAACTCGGTGAAGTCCACCTGTATTCTTCCAAAAGGACGATATGCTAAGGGGCGTCCCCCCAATGCATTTTGCTTAACCTTTGACTTATTAATTTTTTGGCACACTAAGCAGCCTTGAACTTCCTGTTTTGCCAATTCAAAAATACCTTTGCATCCAAAGAATTTTAGAAATTGTTCTGCCAAGGCTTGAGTTCCCCAATGAGTTTGTGCATGTAATCTCTTTAATATGGTCCTGGCATAGGCCTTAGGAATCAATTCTCGACCATCCGCCAATTTCCATTTCCCATTTACCAAAATACCCCTTATTTTCTTGAATTCTTCAATTTCTTTCTCTGTAGGATGAGGGGAAAATTCCCTGGGGTTTTCTATGCTGCTCTCTGGAATGTCTAGAGTGAGGAGAGCTGCCTTTCTGGCTTCCTGATCAGCCAGGTTATTACCACGTATTCTGAATTGTAATCCCACTTGATGACTCTTTACATATACTACTGCAATAGCCTTGGGTTCCCTTACTGCCTTGAGGATCTGTCTTATCAAATCCTCATGTATTAAACCTTTCCCTCTGGTGTTTATCAGTCCCCTTTCTTCCCAAATTTTTCCAAAAGTATGTACTACCCCAAAAGCATATTTAGAGTCAGTAAAAATAGTCCCTATTTTTCCCTTAAGTTCTTTAAGAGCTTGCAATACCGCATACAATTCACATGCCTGGGCCGACCAAGAAGTACCCAGGGGGCCTGATTTAACTACTCTCCCAGTTTTCCCATCTGTAATAGCATATCCTGATTTTCTTTTCCCTTCTATGACTCTGGCTGACCCATCTACAAACCATTTTTCCCCTTCTTCGAGTTCTTCGTCCTCCAGATCCTCTCTAATCTTGGTCTGTAATTCTATTAGGTCCGTACAATTATGTATGGGCTCAGATGATGCTTCCCCAAACAGGAACCCAGCAGGGTTACTTGCTTGTGTTGTTTTCAGTTCTAATTCTGGAGCCTGAAGAAGGATAGCCTCATATTTCAAAAGCCTTGCATCCGTGAGCCATTTCTCAGCTTTTTGTTGCAAAACAGTTCTTACATTATGTGGGGTATAAACCGTAATGGGGGCCCCAAAAGTAATCTTTTTGGCTTCTTCTACTAATAAGGCCACAGCTACTATTGCCTGCAAGCATGTGGGCCACCCCCTGCTTACAGGGTCCAATAGCTTGGAAAGGTAACCTACAGGCTTCCTATCCCCAGCCCATTCTTGTGTCAACACCCCATGTGCTGTGTGGTTCCCTACATTTACAAATAATTGGAACTTCTTGTTTATATCAGGGAGACTTAATACTGGGGCAGTTACTAAAGCACCCTTTAGTTGTTCCAATTCTTTGTCATCCTGTTCAGTCCATTTTATCTTTTCTGCAGTTAGCTTTTCATACAAAAATTTAGCCTTCTCACTATACCCTTCTATCCATTGTCTGCAATATCCTAATAGCCCCAATAGCTGACGTACTTGTCTTTTGGTTCTAGAGGGAGGCAATTCTATAATCCCAGCTACCCCTTCAGGATCTAATTTCTTTTTCCCTTTGATCAGCCAATGTCCCAGATATTTCACTCCTGATTCGGTGAACTGTAACTTTTGTTTTGCTACCTTTAATCCCTTTTCCCCCAAAAAGTTTAATAAATCAATAGTACACTCCCTGACATCTTCTTCCGTTTTACCAGCCACTAATAAGTCATCAACATACTGTAAGACCTTTGTCCTTTTCCCAGGGGAGAACTGACTCAGTAATTGTTCCAATGCTTGTCCAAATAAATTTGGGGAGTCCACAAATCCCTGGGGAAGGGAGGCCCACCTTAGTTGCTGTTTTCTATTAGTGTCTGGATCCTCCCATTGAAATGCAAAGAAGTCCCTGCTGCCTTCAGCTAAAGGGCAGGTCCAGAATGCATCCTTTAGATCTATAACACTATACCAAGTATCCTCCGGGGATATCCTATTCAGAAGGGTATAAGGGTTAGCCACTACAGGGAACCAGGTTCTTGTTCTTTCATTTATGGCTCTTAAATCCTGCACTAACCTGTAATTCCCATCTGCCTTTTTAATAGCCAGAATTGGGGTATTATGCCTAGACATGCAGGGTTCCAAAATGCCTTTCTTTATCAAATCTTCTATTATAGGTTTTAGTCCCCGTCTCCCTTCCAAAGGGATTGGGTACTGCCTGACCCTTATGGGATCTTCAGGCCTCTCAATTTCAATTGAAATGGGTTCCATAACTAACTTTCCAGCTTCCTTTCCTGTATGCCATACCCTGGGGTTAATTTTATCCTCATCTTCACATGTTAGCTTATATAAGCTAACCATTATCTGTGAATTCCTTATGATGAGGTTAATACCCAGTGCAACCATCAGGTCCCTACCCAGCAGGTTGTAATCAGCCTCTTCCACTAACAACATGTCCCCCAAGCAAACTTTATTATCCGATTCAATCTCCACATTCTTTACAACGGGGACCTTGAACGGTTCCCCTTTGGCTCCTATAACCACCATAAATTCTTTGCTTATATGGCATCCTGGGGGCAACTGTCTAAATGTACTTCTCTCAGCCCCAGAATCTACTAAAAAATCCATTTTTGTTCCTTTGGGTCCTATCTTCAATGTTATCAAGGGCTCTCCCGATGTTATGGACCCCAAAAGATAAAGCCCCTGACGTCCCTAGTCCTCCTGAAACATCTTTTCATCCCTTATCCTTTTTGGACAATCCCTCTTCATATGTCCTTTTTTCTTGCAATAAAAACATTCCAAACCTTCCATTCGATTCCCTGAGACTCCTTTCTGTGGACGTACAGGCCCCTTCGGAGGTGCTTTCCTTAGGGGTTTCTCCGAAGCTTGTGGGCGTTCCTGCTTCTGGGCTTCCCTTACAGCCGCTACCAATACTCTAGCCTGTATTTTCTGTTTTTCCTCATCCCTTCTCATATAGACTTTCTGGGCTTCCCGTAGTAATTCCTGTAGTCCTTTCTCCTGCCATCCCTCTATCTTCTCCAGCTTTCTCCTGATATCCTCCCACGATTTTGCCACAAACTGGGTTTTCAACAGTACTTCTCCCACGGGAGAATCAGGGTCTGTCCCCAAATATACCTGGAGGCTTTTTCTCAATCTCTCTAACCATTCTGTGGGAGTCTCATCTTTCCCCTGACATTCCCCGAAAACCTTACTCAGATTTTGTCCCCGGGGCATGGCCTCTCTGATTCCCTGTATGATGATATTCCTCATATCGATCATGCTTCTCCTACCCTCCTCGGTCTGAGCATTCCATCGGGGATCTTGGCTTGGCCATTTCTGATCTCCGGGAGTGCTCTGAGGGTTTCTCCGTTCCCATTCCCTTATTCCTGCCTGCCTGATCATTTCTCTTTCCTCCGTGTTGAACAGGGACCTTAGAATGGCTGTGAGATCCTCATATGAATAGATGCTGGTTCCCAAAAACTCATCTAGCCTTTCAGAGACCCCTAAAGGGTCATCCATAAGCTTCCCCATCTCCTTTTTGAAGGTTCTCACATCGCTAGTATTAATCGGGACGTTTATGTACCCGATGATTCCCGGAGCAGTGGGAATCTCCCTTAGGGGGAGAAGATTAGCCTTTTCACCCTCCCCCTCACTCTCCACCTCATTCACTTTCTTCAGTTGTCTTCTAGTCCTCCTAGCGGGAGGGGTATGTTTTGCTTCTGCCGAAGCCTGCTGCGTATTTGCAGGGGAACTAAAGAAAGCCGCCAGATCTAAATCTGGCAGCAGGTCATCCCGCGTTGGTGCAGGGGTGTGTGTACTTGGTGTCCTTCCTCCCAGTGGCCGAAAGACCTGTGTGGGTTCTAGCGGGGGAGGGAGCCCACCCGGTGGGAATGAGGCCCCGGATTGTGATTCTAGCGGAGGGGCAGATGGAAGAGACGAGGGCATCTGGATTCCTCGTCCCAAAGGGGGTCCCAATCTCCCGGAGTTTTGCGGATTACTCTGCTCCGGGAGGGGAGGGGGCGAGGGCACAATATAAGGTGGCGGTAGATTATCTAAGGGTTCCCATTCATCCCCTGAGACAGCGGTAGGATTCCCTATCTTCACCGGTAACAGCTTCGCATTTATCTTTCCCCAGACCCCGGCATATTCCTGTTCTTCCGCAGTTCCCTTCTCTCTGACATAAAGCACCAGTGCCTTACATATCCATTCCTCGAAAGTCCCAAACACGGGCCAAGTTACGTGATCCCGTATTTCCACCCCACCCCACACTTCTATGCAATAGTGTATCATCTGTTCCTTGGATTTTCTTTCCCTAAGGGGACATTCGTCCCAATGTTCTAGCATCCATCCCAGCGGGCTCTCCACTGGGATTTCGGGGATTCCTTTACCGGTTCCCCGTTTTGTCTTCCTTACGTTCCTTTTGTTAGTTTTACTCTTTGCTTGCCCCATGGTATGGGTTTACCAGATACTTGCCCTTTGTGGGTGATCGCTCCCCCCCGGGTTTTCTCTGGTGTGTGAGCTCTCCCTTCTCCTTACTTCCTCCCCGGACCGTTCCTGGTCCAAGGCTGAAAGGTTTACCAGTCCCTGGAACTCCTTAGGGACGTATCCTTCCCTTTCAGCCTTCCTGTGGCCGATTCCTCTTTCCGAAAACTCCCCGAGTTTCAAGGATTGACGTGTGAGGTGTGCGGTACCCCGAAACTTTCGCTTCCCCCGCAACCGACCACACCCCTCGCGGGGAAGTGGAACTGCGGTTTTGGGGTCCCCACTCGCTTCGTGATAAAATCACGTCTCACTCACACGCTCGGCCACTCCCACTCAACCACGCAATACTTACGATCCTTTTCCTGCGTGGATTCTTCGTGCACGTAGAGTTTTATGAGTAGATCTCTTCGCCGCAGCTCCGGAGGTTCTGCTTCCAAAGAAAAACCTCCCCGAGTTCCCCGAGAGCTCCGACCTCGCCTATCTCCCTTTTAAATGTGGCTTTTGTAGTTTCTGTTCGTCGTGTGGCTGATCGGTTCCACCCGGCTACCCCAACTCTGCCAGGCCGCTGAATTCAGCAGGGCGCCTCCTGGTCAGGGATGGGGGTCCCACGGGGGTCCCGGTATCAATCCAATCACGTCGGGGTCACCAGAATTGTTATAAATAAAACCGACCAAATTCGATTTATCAAAATTTAGAATTTTATTTTGAGACAAAATAACAGTCTTGAAAAGCCACAAGTAAAAGGACAGCGTCGAGCCCGGGATCACCGCTGGGTGAACACGGATACAGACTCTGTCAGCCTGCTATCCCCCAAGTTCACAATTTTGGTCTCCAGCTGTCCCCTTTTTATACACTGGATCGCGAAGTGTAGTCAGGGATTTCGACGGTCTCCCCTCCAGGGCGTCTTCATTAATCATGCAAGTCCTGGTATCGGGAGTTTGAATGGACCGGTAGGGTGGAACAATGCAGCTGATGGCTGGGCCCGGGTGTGTCGTGGATATGTTAATTTTCAACGGAGACGAGTGGAGATATCCCTCTGAAGTGATCATCTCGGTCTCCGGACTGGTATCTCC
>JANEHK010000765.1:0-18435 GCA_025960845.1 Tachycineta bicolor | reverse complement strand
TACTACTTCATGATTGTTGTGGTTTTAGGCAGATTTTGGGAGAAACCCTCCCACGGGGCTCCCCCTTCGCTCCCCCAACCGGTTCAGGAAAAGACTTCCTCAGAGAGAAGTGGAAAAAAACTGTTTATTAAACAGGTAAAGCACTCCCAGCACAATACCTGATGACAAGAGCTTCGTGCTGCTTACGGAGGGATAACAAACTTAAAGAAAGTCTCTCCTCTTGAAGATCGTCACTGTGCTCCACTGCTCCATCTCCACTGGCGCTGGGAGAAAAGGAGATGTGCAGGGCTGGTCTTGGTGGGGTGGGTCCCCTGTGGAGGCCCCCGGTGCTTCCCCAGGTCCTTAGTCTGGAGAGATTGGAACAGTTCTGAGGAGAGGGAAAAAAAAACAACAAGCAAACAAACAAAAACAAAAGAAAAAAAAAAAAGGAAGAAAAATAAAAGCTTCAGCTATTCTACAGTGTCTAACTATGCTAGCACTAAACTAAAACTAACTAACTGCCAGGGAAAAAAACAACAGAGCTTCTTTCATCTTGCAGTGTTCCAATTCCCCTGCTTCAAGGTCACTCCGGGGAGCAGAGTTTTCCTGGGGAAAAACAAGTGGCACTTCCCCTCCCCTTTGCACCCAATAGACAATTGGGGGATACACAGTCACCCTAGGACAATTTCCACCTCTTATCCCCATATTGTCAGTTTTTGACAAAACCAATGTATATTCCACATTGTGTATTTATCCACATAAAACTTCCATTCGTTCTCCCCACCAAAAAAACCCACCAAAAACACAAGCAATACCCATCATGCTCCTGTCACGTTCCACACTGAGCCACTGAATCCAGGCCCAGGCTGCAGGGCCGCAGGATTCCTCTCTCACTTACTCATACCTTCAACACTTGCTCATACCTTCAACACTTAACACATACCCTCTCACTTACACATTTCCTTCTATTTCATTCTGCGTGGTTTAATGTACAGACAGTGGCAATAGCATTCAGCAAACAGTGTTCTTTATAAATTTTTCCCACCCAACAATCAGATCTCCCTGAGGTACATATCGTGTTGTTCCATATTTCTGCATTATCCACCATGTGCAACCTGGTCCGTGAGCAAAGACAACCCCACGAATGGGTTTGTCTGTACTTGAGTCAGACCTGATCCACACTGTCTTCCCTAACAGACCTCTGACATGCACCACTGGGACTTTATCTCCATCTGTTGTATGCAGAGGCTCAGCCTGGGCGGGTCCTGCTCGGTTGGTGGAGCCTCGGGTGTTGACCAACCAGGTGGCCTTTGCCAAATGCTGCTCCCAATTCTTGAAAGATCCCCCCCCCCAGTGCTTTCAACTGGGTTTTTAACAATGCCTTGTGCCTCTCCACTTTGCCTGCAGCGGGTGCATGGTAGGGAATATGGTACACCCACTCAATGCTATGTTCCCTAGCCCAGGTGTTAATAAGGCTGTTCTTGAAATGAGTCCCGTTGTCTGACTCAGTTCTCTCAGGGGTACCATGCCTCCACAGGATTTGCTTCTCTAGGCCCAGGATGGTGTTCCGGGCAGTAGCATGGGGCACAGGGTAGGTCTCCAGCCACCCCGTGGTGGCTTCCACCATTGTGAGCACGTAGCGCTTGCCTTGGCGGGTTTGGGGAAGGGTGATGTAATCAATCTGCCAGGCTTCCCCGTACTTATACTTGGACCATCGCCCGCCATACCATAGGGGCTTCACCCGCTTGGCCTATTTGATGGCAGCACACGTCTCACAGTCATGGATAACCTGAGAAATACTGTCCATGGTTAGATCCACCCCTTGGTCTCGTGCCCACTTATAGGTGGCATCTCTACCTTGATGGCCTGAGGCATCATGGGCCTATTGAGCTAAAAACAACTCTCCCTTGTGTTCCCAATCTAAATCAATCTTTGACACTTCTATTTTTGCTGCCCGATCTCTACTTGCTCATTGTTTCGATGCTCTTCATTAGCTCTACTCTTGGGGATGTGGGGATCTACATGACGGACTTTCACAGGTAGTCTCTCTACCCTGGTAGCAATGTCTTTCCACTCCTCAGCAGCCCAAATTGGTTTCCCTCCACGCTGCCAATTAGCCTCTTTCCACCTCTTCAGCCATCCTCACAGAGCATTGGCTACCATCCATGAATCAGTATAGAGGTAGAGTCTCGGCCACCCCTCTCTTTCAGCAATATCCAAGGCCAACTGAACAGCCTTGAGTTCTGCAAGTTGACTTGATCCACCCTCTCCTTCAGTGGCCTCAGCAACCTGTCATGTGGGGCTCCACACGGCTGCTTTCCACTTCCACTTCATCCCTACAATACGACAGGAACCATCAGTGAAAAGGGCATAATGCGTCCCCTCTGCTGGCAATTGGTTGTATGGTGGAGCCTCTTCAGCCCGCATGTCTCTGTGTTGCCCAGGCTACACAGTCGCGGCTGTTCACGGGCACGATCCCGCTACTGACCGCCACGGGAGCTTTGACCTGCTCTGTGTCCGACCTGGGCTGGTTCACCCCTCCTTAGTCAACCTGGTGTCCCGCAGCTCCCCGTGCTTGCCCTCCCCCCTGCACCCAACAGACGATTGGAGATACACAGTCACCCCAGGACAGAGACAAAAGCTAAAAGCAGATGAGACCAAAGTAATAATAATAATAATAGTAATAGTAATAGTAATAGTAATAGTAATAGTAATAATAATAATAATAACAATAAATTTGTAATAATCAATGTTGTATAATTTTTCTTCTTTGTTATCAGTAACACTTCTTAACTAGTCTCCTGCCTGAGAGAGTGAGTTCCAAGTTCACCCTAGTCAACTCTCCATGTAGTCAACTCTGTTGGTTCCAAGCCTGGAAAAGCATGCAGGAAACAAATGCTCTGTCTTTGTAATTACCTTGATTACTAATTTCTCTCTATATAGTGAATGGATCCCCACCAACTGGAGTTTCTAATGTAGTATAATTACAGCTGCAATCTGACTTGCTTTTAATTTTAACATTTCATCATCTCTTAGTGAATTACTTGTTTAGTGTCCACTTGGAATTTATTTACTAAAGACTTAACCTGGTGAAAACCCAAAGATACCTTACTAAGTCATGTGGCTGCAGCAGCTGCCAAGTAAGAGCCAAGTTGGGGTGGTTTTCACTCGTGCATGGCTGACAAAGCGGTTTCATGCTGAACAGGGTCGCAGTAAGCCTTCTGCACGCAGTGAACACCACAAGCCCTCTGAAGATAAAAAGCCCGATGGTCAGCTCCCGAGAAGATGAGGAACACTTCTGGCCAGAGCAGCTGATCTCAAATCCGTCCCAGACTGACAGATCTCCAAGGGCCCTGGAATCTGTCACTCTGAAACCTGCTGGTCAGCGATCAGGGCACCTCTGAGGCGAATTCGACAACAGCTGCACCCAAGCCTTTGAGCTTTGCATCTGGACCACAATGGGAACCGAGTAAATGGACTCGGCCAGCAAGGAGGAAAAGAAGGATGAAAGATCATCAAGTCATTGCTGAGACAGCTGGTGGTTGAGGCCGCTGGTGAACAATGCCCTCCTGGCCCAGACTGGGTTGTAGCATGCATTATTGGTCACCAAGGCCCCTTGGGATCATTGGAACTTTCCCAGGACTTGCATGAGTGGCAAGAAGAAGAGTGTCCTCATTGTCAGGGAGTAATAGTTATAGAAGTGAGCTGCGGAGTTTGTGGTGCACAATTTGGGAGAGAGACACCAAAGCTTTGGCGTGAGGGTGGTTTGTGTTTACTGTTGCTGTAATAGTACCCTTGGTGCTTTTCATCAAGCAGCACAGGTAGTGTTGGGAATACCTAACCCTGTTCCGGGAGATTTTGGTGGAGTGGCAGATTGGAGATTAGCGCAGACAGTGTGGGCCATTAAAAAAGGGATATGGCAAGCCCGCATGGTAAAACGCTCTCATGTGTTGCGTACCTTCTGCTCATGGTGTCAACAAGTGTTGCAGGATCCCCTCAATTAGCTCATTGCATAGACGTGAGAGATCTCAAATTCTGGTCCCAAGCTAGGACAGTGTTAACATCCATGTTTATACCAGGAGCAACAGCCACCAGAGCAATGACTACATTGAAGCAGATAGCATGTTGGACAAAATCAGAATTGAATGTGACTAGCCAAATTTTGGATGAGCTATCAGTGGATGTTACCAGTATTAATCATGCTGTTTTGCAAAATGGTGCTGTGACATATTTTTGCTTTTCGCACATAACCTTGGTTGTGAAGAGTTTGAAGGAATATGTTGTATGGATCAATTCACAAAGAATTTGCAATTAATGAAGAACAAATTACATGATTTAAAAGAAAGCAATGATGCATTTAGAGATTAGTTAAGTAGCCTTGGGACTACGGGATGGTAGAAGTTTGGTTTTAAACAAGTGTCTGTTATATTATTACTTGTATTAATAGGATTATTAGTACTAAGGTGTGTAATGTCTCGTATTAAGAATATGTTGCATAAGACAATGACTAATGCTTAGCTTGTGCAAAAGAAAAAGCAGGAATTGTAGAAGGATTTCTGGAGATAGAAACAGAGAGGCCTTGCAGTGTTGGGAAAATGCTTTTTGCCTTAGCACTCCAAGGTCGAAGAGTGTGGGAATGAGCCGTTGGCCCCTGAACAAAGTTGTAAACAGGTAACTGCAAAGAAATGCTTATGCAGGTAACATTAGCCAATAGTATAGCCTCTTAGGGCTCGTAGGAGGTAGCCAATAACAAGTAGCAAAATGCCGCATGAACAGCTTATGCACAAGAATTATATGTATAAAAGAGCCCTGTGTACCCACAATAAACGAGCGTTCACCATTACTTCTGTGAAGAGCGTGACTGACTCTGGCTGCTCCCAGAGACATCACCTTTACAGGAGTGGTTTGGAATATTCCCAAAACCTCAGGAAATTCAATCTGATAGTGGATCCCATTTCACTGCTCGAGTTGTACAGGAGTGGGTAAAAAGTGAAGGAATTAAATGGATTTTTATCACCCCTTACTACCCTCAAGCTAACGGGATCCTAGAAAGGACCAATGGTCTCTTGAAATGACTTCTGAAACCACAGGAGGGAAATTGGGATGTCTGGTTATGGGAAGCAGTTAAAGGAGTGAATGGTAGATGGGGACTAAACGGTTGTCCCAGAATCACTGCTTTCTGCCCAACACCTCCAAACATGATTCCTTCACTACAGGGACCTGATGATCCCAAGAATCCTGCACATTACCCTGGACAACCTGTTCTGGTGGATCTTCCTACTGTAGGGGAAGTACCCCTAGTACTAAAATCCCTGCTGAATAAATATGCATGGGTAGCCTCTGATGCCCTAGGGAAAGAGAATCGGATAAATCCACGCTGGATAATTCCATCATTCTAACCATTGTCTCTGCCTCCTAGTGGCAGGATTTTTCTGTTGTTTACTTTTACAGAAGAACCCCGAGGGACATGAGGATCACCTGAACCATGATAAAACTGGTGATATTTTTCTGCATCCTACCGCAATACCACAGCCAGGATTCTTCGGAGTGGCCGTGGTCTGAGGCTATCATCAAGCCCACAAATGTTTTAGGATCTTATCCCAAAGATCGCCATCTGAACCAAGCAACTGTAGTGCAGCATGGCTCTGAGGCATACCATCTGAATGAGTGGGGATGGGATCAGGAGTGGATCAAAACCCTAAGTGGAACAGTGGGTGAAGTAAATATGATAGCATGCAGAAAAGTGGAAGGATCTCTCCATGAGAAAGCCTCCTCCACTACAATTGCTGGAAATTTTTTAGAAGCAGGTGGAAAAAATTATTTGTATATCCCTACAGCAGAACTGTGCCCTACAGAAAAGTGGAATTATACTAAACAAATTCCCCTTACCCTGTGCTGCCATCAAGAGTATGTGGGTAATTACACTTCAGGCCCCAGAACCAACAATATTGCAATTCCAAGGGATTGTAATAATGAACCAACTGATTGTTGGTAAAGTTTTGGTTTTGTCAAACCAACTTATGTGACATGCTGTTGGCTAAATAACTTGACGGATCCGTTGGGTTTTAAAGGTCTAGTTTACAAATTTAAGATAAACCCTTTAACAAAGCCCACACTGAGTACAGTAGTCACCCCCAACAGGTGAAAGAGACTGAAAACCCCTTTTTTCAATATGATACTGAATGGCCCTGGTCCCAAGCTTTTGTTCATTTTACTGGCTCCATGGGAAATGTGAAAGACTTAAACCTCTCAGCTGTTGTTATGCATTAAAATCAGGTATATACTAGACAGGAATGGGAAAAACAAAAAACTTGTCAGCTTCAAGGGACAGTGGGAGATAAAATTAGTATAGGGTGTCGAATGATTAATGGAACCACCTACAGTAAGGCAACCTCCATCAGTGTTCTGAGAAACCAAATATATAAGCACAAAGAGGTCTGCAGACACCCAAGCATGCAGGATTGTTGGCACAATTTCACACTAGCACAAACTGTAGAAGTAGTTTGTCTTTGGGCCAAAAATACTCAAGGGCTTTCTTTTAAATTTAAAATCAATATTATAGCCCAATTTACTACAGCTCATATTACCATCACTCCAACCCAACCACTGGTTAGGCTTAGCCCAAGAATTTCTGAAATCAGATCATATATAATTAGGAAGACATGACAACAACAAATACTGTTCAGTCCGGCATGGTCTCTTAAGCAAGCCAAATTGCTGATACAAAATAATGACTCAGAAATTCAGCTAGCTTGTTCACCTTTCTTGCAGACTTCCTTTGAAGGCTGGACAGCCTGGTTGCGAAAGTGGAACTCTTTTAAAAAGCGGACGCTTAGAGACTGTCCTAGGTTACAATGTAAGATGTGCCCAAAGTATGTATTCTATCACCATCTACATGAAATGTTGAAACTAAATTGTGCAATGTTTCCCTTGCCCCCTGCCTCCAGACTATCTTCTGTTAATGGGCCATCAATGCCCTGCTCCATGACTCATAGATAACTCCCTCCAGGAACTATCTCTGTTCAATGGGCAATCAAGGCCCCATTGCAAGACTGATAAAATGATATCAGCCCATTGTGAGATGCTCTGCCCAGAGGGAGGAGCCAAGCATTCCCACTGGATAGAATCTGGGATTTGGGACAGCACAGGCAGCCTTACCCACTGGATTCCCAGAGGACAAGAGCTTCCAGACCTTTCTGTGGGATCACTGCTTCAACCAGACCACTTCATCTGAACTGCTACTACCACGGTTTCAGGTTGTATTCTGAATCTGTCAGTGATCATTTGAACCATTGCATGTGTTTTATTTTATTTTATTTTACCTTTTTTTTCTCTCCTTATTAAATTGTTTTTTTTTTGTTTTTTTTTTCTGACTAGGAGTCTCTTGCTGGTTTTGCCTTCAAGCCAGAAAATAGACATAACTGGTGTTATGGGAACAGGATTGGGAAGTCTAAATAGTATTGATTCAGAAGTAATACTGAATAAATTGGCTGCCACAACTAGAGACTTGACTAAATTACAACAACCACTACAGTTGTCCTTCTTGGCTTTGGGAACACATCAGTGCTTGTTATCAAACATATTAACAAATTGGGAAAAGGTAAGTGTGAATGACCGTAAATTGGTAATTGATGCACTCAGTGCTACACAAAACAATGTTTCTTTGGCCCTCAGCTGTACCCAGGCTCAACTGTGGATGCAGTCAGTTGCTGCCTCTATTATAAGAGAAGGTGAAAAAGGCACTTTTCCTACTGAAATTTGGAAAATAATTTAAGACAATGCCACTGATTTTGAAAAAGAATTCCAATCCTGGTGGAACTTAGTGAATGTTACTTACAATCCCGTTACAAACACAGCCACAGCTTTTGTGTTAACCATATATAATGCTTCAGTGCATTTGATATTCCCTATCATTGCATTAGGATTGAATCATGATGGAGCTATTCTCTACCCTTCCGAGCATAGGGATGGGCCCGTCAGATTGGTGAGAAATGGCAAACTGTTAACTTAGAATCCTGTATTGTCCGAGAACAACAAGGGTTTATCTGTGAAAGTAATGCAGTTATATCTCAAGATATTTGTCTGGACACTAAGTAAAATATCTGTCATTTTGAAATTCATCCTAACGAGGATCCAGAAACAGTCTTTATATATATATAGGCAATGGTTGTGCATGCTTTAGAACTACTTGTGATATGGTATTTGTCGAAAATGTAGTAGTAGATACTAAAAATCATTCAAATATTTGTGCTTGCAATTTTACTAAAACCACAGGATACGATTTTTCTTATAAAGCTCCAGTTACGTCTCATTACCTGTTGCAATCAAACTACACACTGATTCACAAACTATCACCTACTCCCATTGGAATGAACCTTACTTTGGTAAAGCAATTGTTGCTTCATCAGGGCATAATAGAAATTTTGGAAAAGATCAAGAAAGATGGGCAGAAAACCCTGATAACTGTTCATCATAATGTGAAAGAAATACCTCGTGTTATAGAAAGGGTAAGAAAAGATGTCAAGCACAGGAGGTGGGATACTCTTTTTGGGTGGTCACCTACTGCCACAAGTGCCTTGAACAAATGGTGTCATCCCATCATTGTCCTTTTGATTTTACTTTTAATTGGTTTTCTTTTATCAGCAATTTTATTCATTATGAGCTGGAGAATGATGAAACAGTTAACACGGTTGACATCCATAATTAATGCTCATAACCTGGCAGATGTCCTCTCCCCTATGGACATCCCCAAGGTGATTATAAAATTTGAATGTATGTTTTGAAATTATTTCCTTTTGTAATCTTGTGAAAATTATTTTTGATTATTTGTGATTTGTTATGAAAAAAATATTTTGAATTAATTCTGATTGTTATTAATGTTCTGATTAACTGTGCTTTGTTTGATAATCTGAATTAATATTATTGTTTCCTTTTCCTTTTCTACTTTTCCTTTTCCTTCTTTTTCTCCCTCTCCCACTCTACATACTACCTCTGCTTCTCGGGATATACTACCAACGTTGATGAGTCCTGAAGACTTCACAACGCCACTAGGGAACGCTACTGAAAAAGATCTCTTGAAGACAATAGTGAGTCACAGGGTGATGTAAGAGTCTGTCTGAAGTTCCCATCATTTGCCTCACTATCATCATAAGGACCCTGAGGACCCCACTGCAGTTCTGGCCTGCTCGAGGTGGATGCTTGCCAATCGTCTGCAGGTGCATTTTCCTGTGTCACCACGCCACAGTACACTGGCTTTGAGCAGTGTAATGGCAGTTCTGTATCTGACATTTCTACCTGCTTCATGCTCCCAGCTTCACGACAATAGCCTATGAATTTCCCGACATCTTGGCCAAGTGGACTTTCTGGGGTAACTCTGGTGGTCCCCCACAGAAAATCCCTCATTTGCTCCACAACCACCGTGACAAATGGAGATCGAAGCCCCCTCCCAAGGACTGAGACTGAGACCTCTGTACAAATCCCCTCTCAAGGACTGAGACATGAGACCCCTTCAACCCTAGTAGGGGGGGTGTGGGGCTGACTTAACCAAAGCAAGATGTTTGTCTGCAGGCGTGGTCGTTGGACCAAGAAGACAATGGCTCTTGCTTACTGCTGAGATCATGGACTACCTGTTCCACCTTTGTGGCTTCAATCAGGTTATTCTTATAATCTGTTCTCCCCACAATGGAGGACTATAATAAAAACCCCGAGTTAATCAGAGATTTTAAAAGAGACTCTCCCCAACGTGAAAGGCACACCCATCAACCGAAACACCAGGATTTCATCTCCATGTTTGGTAGCTATATCCCCTTTCTCCTCTCTTTCTTTCTCTGTCTCTTTCTCTCACTCTTTGCTCATCACATTTGCTATGGGCAATCAATAAAAAGTGCATTTGTTCTGATTCATACTGAAATCCCCTCTGTGCTGTGTTTTGCACTCTGAGATCAGTAAACAAACCATCATCACCCCTGCTTGTATGAGCAGATCGTAATAAGAAGCAGCAGGATCATGGAGTCCAGGCCCCTGCCCTGCACAGACAGCACAAGAGTGGCAGACTGAGTATCCTGTTGGAGCGATGTCCAAAGTCTCCTGGAGCTGCAGCAGCCTCAGAGCTGTGAGCATTGCAGTGGCCACAGAGCTCTGGGGCAAGGTCCCGGCCCTGGCTTGGGGCTGGGCCAATGGCCCAAGTGAGCAAATCAACTTGCAGCTGCTGCCCCAGAGCAGGGAAGAGCAGGAATTGCTGGCTGGGAGAGACTCCTGCCAAGGGCCTGCAGCGCCAGGACACAGGCCATGGCTGGACACTGCTTGGGGCCAGGGTGAGCTGGGATGTGGGGATGGACTTGTTCCCTGGGAGGGTGGTGGGGCCCTGGCAAGCTCCAATGTAAACTGAGAATTAAAGTCTGAGGGGTTTAGTGATAGTTGGCAGAGGTAGGGATGATGAAATGAGGGGCAGTGAAATGGACCAACACTTGCCAATATTACTGCAATTCAAATGCTGTAATCAGGCTAGAAATAGAAATAAAGGAAGGAGGGGAAAAGATCTTGAAGAAATGCAAGCTTGAATTAAAAATCGAAAAATCGAAAAATTTTTGCATGCGAATATCTAAAATTGAATTGGCTGACTAGAAGTGCAGGGAGATGGACAGAAGCTTGCCCAATTAATCTTCATTGAAATTGCAAGTTTATATGTCCTTTCCCAAAAGGAAGTCTTTTCTCTGAAATCTTGAAAATAGGGAACAAAGTCTAAGTCAGGAAAGGAGATATGATGAGAAACAGTGCAAATGAAAACCAAGGAAATTTGGAACCGGAGTGAGAGAGGCCACATGGACTGAGATGAAATGAGCGGCAGTGAAAAGGACCAACACTTGACAAAAGTACTCCAATTTAAAAGCTGAAATCAGGCAAGAAATAGAAAAAAAAAAAAAAAAAAAGGAAGGAGAGGAAAAGATGTAGAAGAAATTCAAACATAAATTGAAAAAGGGAATATTTTGAAAGCATGTAAAAAGAAAAAGTGAATGGGATGACAAGAAGTACAGGGAAAGGGACAGAAGCTTGCCCAAGTAATCTTCATTGAAATCTTGAAAACATGGAACAATGTCTAATAAACACTCAGGAAATGAGATATTCTGCAAAGGAGTATGAATGAAAACTATGGGAAAATTTGGAACCGGAATAATTGAAACCAAATGGACTGAGATGAAATGAGGGGCAGTGAAATGGACCAACTCTTTCCAAAAGTACACCAATTCAAATGCTGCAATCAGGCAAGAACGGTAAATAAAAGAAAGAAAAGACAAGAAATTGATAAAAAAAAAGCAAGCTTAAAATGAAAAAGGGAAAATTCACACAGAACGTGAAAAGTAAAAAGTGGATGGGATGACAAGAAGTGCTGGGAAAGGGACGGAAGCTTGGCAATTAATCTTCATTGAAATGGCAAGATTTCATTCTGTATCTGAGAGGAAAGTCTTCCTTTTGAGAAAGGGAATGAAATCTTTAATATAGAGAACAAAGTTGAACAAATGCTCAGAAAATTATATACGATGAAACTGCGCAAATGAAAACTACCGAGAAAATTTGGGACCGGAGTGATAGAGACCAAACAGACTGAGATAAAATGAGAGGCACTGAAAAGGACCAACACTTATCAAAGTTACTCCAATTCAAATTCTGACATCAGTCAAGAAATTGAAATAATGGAAGGAGAAGATTAGAAACTGAAGAAAAGCAAGGTTAAAATGAAAAAAAAAAATTTTTTTTGAAAGCACATGATAAGCCAAAATCGAATAAGATGACAAGAAATGCAGTGAAAAAGACTGAAGCTTCTCCAAGTTATCTTCCTGGAAATCTTGAAAAAACAGAAGAAAACTTTAAAAATGGTCAGCAAAGGAGATATGGTGATAAAGAGTGCGAATGATGAGTACCGAGAAAATTTGTAAGCAAAGTAAATGAGACCAAATGGACTGAGATGAATGGAGGGGCAGTGAAAAGGACCAACACTTGCCAAATGTACTCCAATTCAAATGGTGCAATCAAGCAAGAAATGGAAATAAAGGAAGGAGAAGAAAAGAAATTGAAGAAATGCAAGGTTAAAATGAAAAAGTGAAAATTTTGAAAGCATGAGAAAAGAAAAAAGTGAATATGGTGAAAAGAAGATCAGGGAAAGAGACAGAGACTTGCCCAGTTAATCTTCACTGAAATTGCAAGATTTCATTCCCTTTCCCCAGAGCAAGTTCTTCCTTTTGGGCAAGGAGAATGAAATCTTGAAAACAGGGAACAAAGTCTAACAAATGCTCAGGAGAGGAGATATGATGAGAAACAGTGTGAATAAAAAACAACTGAGAAAATTTGGAAACGGAATGATAGAGACCAAATGGACTGAGCTGAAATGAGGCACACTGAAAAGGACCAACACTTGCCAAATGTACTCCAATTCAAATGCTAGCATCAGGCAAGAAGTGGAAATAAAAGAGGAAGAGAAAAAGAAATTGAAGAAATGCAAGCTTAAAATGAAAAAGGGAAAATTTTGAAATTATGTGAAAAGCAAAAAATGAATGGTATGACAAGAAGTGCGAGCAAAGGCACAAAAGCTCGCCCAGATAATCTTCATTGAAATCGCAAGATTTCATTCCCTTCGGAAAAGTCCTCCTTTTTGGTAAGGGAATGAAATCTTAAAACCAGGGAAGAAAGTCTAACAAATGCTCAGGAAAGACAATGAGAAAGAATGCTGATATAAAAAATGAGAAAATTTGGGTCCAGATTTATTGAGACCTAATGGACTGAGATGAAAAGTGGGGCATTGAAAAGGACCAACACTTGCCAAATGAACTCCAATTCAAATGCTGCAATCAGGCAAGAAAGGGAAATAAAAAAAGGAGTGGACAAGAAACTGAAGAAATGCAAGCTTAAAATAAAAAAGGGAAAATTTTGAAAGCAAGTGAAAAGTAAAAAGTGGATGTCATTGAAACATGATTTTAATGAGTTAAGATTTTAGCTAAGGGTTAGAAGCAATTTATATTGATCAAGATGTAAGTTAGGTAAGTAATGGTAGGTTAATGATTATTAGATGCCCAAGCTAGAGCTAACTGTTATATTATGAGCTGGTTTATAGAAAAAGTGGAGTAAGGGAACCGTCATAAGAACAGATTGAAACCGCTAAGAACAATGGCCAGCACCTGGACTTGGTATCAATCAGTCACAAAGCAGGGGACCTTGGATCGTGCCAGAGGGTCACAGAGACCTGATGAAGACTCTCCTGACTTCATCCTTTGAGACCACTGACCCAATTTGAGACCTCCGACCCAATTCAAGAGAAGAATAGTGCACACGTGAAGGACTGATAGCCTCATTTTAATAGAGAGCGGGGATGGGAGGTGCTGGGGTTATACATATGTATTGTATGTAAGATCTTGGAAAATAAATAGAGAGCAAAGAGCCTTGTTCGGGGTGGCCACACCTTTCGGAGATGACTCCCATGCCGCCCGCCGGTGAATAAACATACCACTTTCTAACTTTAATTAATCAGAGGGTCTTTGTCTGCGATTATATCAGTTTTCAATAACTCAATGAAAAGGCTAACAGTTAATACATCTCCATTTACCTCATGATAGTAAAGTTAGATATCAATCGCTGGCTACTCGAATTAGTAAAAATGGGAGTCGTAGTCATGATTGTATTTGTAATTATTCTTGTGGTGTTGCCATGTGTACTAAAATGTGGGGTTAAGTTGGCTGAAAATGCTGTAAAACAAGTCTGGATTTCTCAAAAAAAGATAAGGGGGATGTGTGGAGGATGAGTTCCTCCAAAAATGGGGACATGTGAACAATCCAGTTTATCTGGAAGCATAGGCTTGTAACCATTTCAAGGATGCAGAAGTCATGTAAGAAGCAAAAGATGGTAAACAACTCCAGGATATGAGAACTGGATGAGAGCCAGAAAAAAGGACTGTGTAATCTGCTGCGTATGCAAGAGCAATCAACCAATAGGGGTTAAAGGGCTAATGCATGCTTTTAGGGTGCAACCAATTGTAAAGTAGCATGAAATGTGTGATTAAGGCTAAAAACTGCATAAAAGAGAGTGTTATGTTGAAATAAACAGCTCACTGTGAACATATTGATCATTGTGTGATGTCCCATTCTTCCATGGCAGCCCTCACTGGGACACCACACCTGGGTCACCTGTCATGGAATTGCCATGGAAACCCAGCTGATTGGAAATGCAATGGTGGACAACGGTTTTAGTCAAGTCTGTCCCAACAGGACAAAGGGCGGTGGTTTGAAACTAAAGGAAGGGAGGTTCAGATAAGGGGAGATGAGGAAAATTTTGATGACAGTGTTGGTGATACATTAGGACAGGTTCCCAGGAAGATCCTGACTGCCCCATCAGTGGAAACATTCAAGTCCAGTTGGGACAGGGCTCTGAACAGCCTGATCTGGTGAAAGATGTCCCATCCAAAGCATTCCAGGATTGCATGGGGAGAAGGGGCTGCTCACTGGACTCCATCCACTCCCTTGACTCCTCCTTGTCTCTGCTGGAGCCCACATCCAGCAGCCAAAGCCAGCCCCTTCTCTGGCCTTTCCCTGCCCTGCCCCAGGGGCTGGCAGAGCCAGGCTGGCACAGGTGACCTTTAGGCTTTGCAGGGCTCAGGCACAGCGGCTGGGACAGAGTCAGGGCTGAGCTCACACTCTGTGGGCTAGGGCAGAGCCCATCCAGAAATGAGCCCTGGAGCAGCAGCTCTGCAGTGGTGGCCACCAGGCCGCCTTGCCAAGGGAGGCTTCTGGCCATGGCCTGGAAGCAGCTGCTGCTGCCAAGGTGCCTTTGGTGCCTCAGGCTCTCCCTGGCACAGCTCCCAGCATGGCACTCTGCACTTGTGCCCAAGGCCTTCACTGTCTTGGGGCTGGCCTGGGGCTTTTCCTGCAGTGGGATCTGCCCTGGTCCTGGCACAGGAAAGGCAGTTCCTGCTGGAGAAGTAGGCTCTGCCTGGAAGGGGCTCAAACAACTCCAGCAAAGCCCTGTTTACTTCAAAATTGCTTCCTAGAGCACTATATTCTCTAATTTTTATAACTTCTATACTGTGGAACAAATAACTCTTTTTTATTTACTCTGTAGTATGAATAAATCTTTCCGTCTAAACCTGATCAGAATAAATCATAGCTGTATTTATATAAATATATCTGGTGTTCCATAGTTAATCCTGTGGGACAAATTGCACACTGTGCAATCCCACCTGTCCAATCTTTTGCACATAAACTTTTGGCCAAAAACCTGCACAACTACATGTATCATTAGGCATGACACTCTGTAGGTTCTCACATTAACACTTGCATAATTATGTGATATATATTCTAAAGTTAATTCATGTTAAGCAATAAAATATATAATTCGTTCACGGCAGAATGTAATAATGTATCATATAGCATTAATCTACTTTAAATTAGGTTTAAGATCAATAAACTAAACGGTGTGTACAGGGTTAACTGAGATGAAAGCTGCACAGTGGGGCACGGGGAATCTCTGCCGGGAATCGTTGTAAAGACAACACAAAGGAACGGAAAAGGGAGATGGGTGCTCTGATGATCTCCTGATGACTTATTAAAGAAAACAGGGTATTGATCTAGTATCGATACCCAACTGTGACGGACAAAAACTCTCTAACAGTTTAAAGTTAGAAAGTGTATGTTTATTACGGCGCCAGGCAGCGTGCGGGATAGCTCCCAAATTCACACCGCAATTTACAGGCGATTACGGAGTCCTTTTATTTACAAAAGCATTGAATACCCAAAATAAAGTGCATATTCATAACTCTGGTACATCCCATTCCCCGCTTCGTATGGTAATTAGCTCAAAAGCTATTAAGCATGCATAGTTTGTTCCTTGAAATGGGTTGGTGGTCCTTTTCATGGGGAGGGGTCACCAAAATGAGGAAGTAAAGAAGTCTTCCTCGCTCTGACCTTTCTACCTTTTCAATGCAAATGTGATAAATGAACCCTTGGTAGGACTCCCACTTCATATCTTCATGACCATTCAATGAGTTTCTGGGCATAGGAGGCCTACAATTGTCTTATGTTCCTAAAAGCTATTCATCAGTTTCAATATTCTTCATCACAAACCCAGCTAACTA
Organism: Tachycineta bicolor; assembly: GCA_025960845.1. Classification (NCBI taxonomy): domain Eukaryota; kingdom Metazoa; phylum Chordata; class Aves; order Passeriformes; family Hirundinidae; genus Tachycineta; species Tachycineta bicolor. The sequence goes on along the minus strand of JANEHK010000765.1, from coordinate 2,342 downwards.
AACAAAGTTGACAAGTAATCAGTTATTCTAATATGGAAGAGTGATCCCAAACTCAATTTCTCTTAGTTAATTACTAACTTTTAATTTCAGCAAAGCCTACCTATCTGCTTTAGTTAATTTCAGCAAAGCTTGTCTCTAAATAAAATCTTAACCCCTCTAAAAATCCTTAATTCTCTAAAGTTCATGTCTCACTTTGAGCAAATGAATAGCAGAATCAACATGACTTTAGCAGTAACCGTTTATTGTTTACCTTAAAATCCAGTTATAGATACTAGCACTGCTGTCCACACATACAGGGGTATCTCAACTGGCTAAGCCACTTTTTCACAAGGCAGGCACACATCCTTCAGGGCTCCTCATTGGTCAAGCGTCCATCATCATGTTGTGTGTCCTCTAACTTTTGCGTTGTTTGTAAAGAGTTTCTCAGGCTCTTGGTTCTTATTAGTAGTGCTATTGTTATATCAGTAGCCTGTGGAATTCCTGAGAGCTCCTGGGTGAGGAGCCTCAAGCCCTGTCTCACAATGCAAGATGTAACAAAAAATATGTATTCTATTACCATCTGTGAACACCAGCTGGGGGTGGTTGTTTATCTCTTCCATCACCCATCCCTCACATCTCTGAGGGGGATCTTCTCTTAATGGGCCAGCTGTGTAAAACCAAATGGGGCAGTGTTCTTGATCTCTTCCATGACCCATCCTCCCTCCAGGGAGATATCTTCTGTTAATGGGCCATTGCCACTTTGGGAAGGGCTCTGGTGACCCAGGTTCCTGTGACCCACTCTGAGAAGTCACCTGTCCCTTTCTCTGCCCCTGGCAATGAGGTGAGGTGGGACTGAAGAACATGAGGGTCTGGCCATGGTCCCATCATTGCATTTGAGCCCATCTCAGGTCATTTCTGGATGGGCTCTGCCCCAGCTCACAGAGTGTGACCTCAGCCCTGACTCTGTCCCAGCCGCTGTGCCTGAGCCCTGCAAAGCCTAAAGGTCACTGACATGGGTTAGCACAGTTTGGTTTTTAGTCAGGGAGGAATGTGAAGTGTTACCCTGTCAGGACCCTGGAAATAGTTTTAGAAAGGACAAGGACCTATCAGAAGCTGGTTTGAGATATTGGCATCTGCTTTGGCCACTGAGAATGTTGAATGTGACTTTGGGCAGTACCCATATAAATCCTGGGTTTGTTCAGGTCAGGCCCTTTTCCTCCTGGTCAGCTGAACAGGAAACATCGAGTGGGTCCTACTGCTCCCCACACCCCACCTCCCCCTTCCGGGGGAAGCTCGCCCGAGGCCCAGCCGGACTCCATCGGCTCCCGGGGGGAGGAGAGGTTGCAGCTTAACATCAACCACTTTGAAAAAACCTTCCTGGAGACCCCAGAGCAGGGAGGGATCTCCCCTGATAACAACCATGGGCCCGGTTTGGCCGAGGCTGCCCCGATTGTCACCGAGGGGTGGGCAGAGCTCTCCTCCTGCTCCCCTCCTCCGGTGTCTTCCAGACAGAGAAGAAAGAGTGGAGGGAGGAAACCAGGCTGATCTGAAATGGAGAGACTGCTGCCTGGAACAGAAATCACATGGCCACTGCAGGCCTGGGCAGAGTTAACCCTGTCCTGGCAACATGGAGCTTCCAAGGCCTGACCCTTCCCTGAGAGAGAAAAGAAAGAGACAGAGGGGACGTAGGAAAGACACCGCATGAAGTCAGTGGAGCAGGAGTGAAAGAACGGATAAAGATTATTAGAAGAGGGATTGAGAATGTGGACATTCTTAACCAAGCTTTTCTGCTGTAAACTATGGAGAAATGGACTGTTTCTTGTAACATCTTAATGTTGTTTGAGGGAATGCTTGTTCTAGTCAAAGTTGGGGATTGATATGATTGAGATTTAAGTGAGAATTTTAAAGCCCCTCACTCCTGGAGTAAAAGGAGGTCTGAGCCTTTAAGACGAAGATGATTTTAGAGAGAAAGTGAATTGAAGCCTACAGCTCCTTTATTTCTTTATTTCTTTTGAGATAGAAACAATTTTAGAGCTAGAAGAGAATCCTTGTTTTAAACTAGAATAAGCTTTCTTAAACAGTACCCCAGATACACTGAGAGGCCTATGAGTAGCCAGGGGAAAGGCTGCGAATGGGTGGAACAGCATAATCTGCAAAAACTCTAAGCAGTTGCAGATTTGAGAGCCCCAGGACTGTTTTTGGCTTGTGGCTAATGTCTTCATAAGACTATAGAGAGACTCCTCTCCCAAAATGATGAAATATTACGTTTAAACGGTGAAATTGACTGAAAATCACAAGTTGTGTCTCTGTATGTTGTTTGGAAGGAAGTTAACGGTTTGTAAGGGAAGGGAAGAGTGTTTTGA
>JANEHK010000763.1:0-17782 GCA_025960845.1 Tachycineta bicolor | reverse complement strand
TACCAGCCAATGTAATGAAAAGAAGAGTCAAACCCCTCTTTCCTATAAGGAATATAATTTGTAATAGGAATCCCCTGTGGTTAAACCAAAATTACTGCAACAGTTGCAAAGACAGCTACTATATGCTATATATAAGTATTTATACATGAATATGTTTATTTTAAATATATTATGCATCTATATTTAATAAATTATATAAAATGCATTGTATTTTATACTATTTATATTTTATGTAATATAAAATTATTTATATTTTTTATACATATAAAATTTCTTTCTCTCTTTTTCTCCCTCCCTAACTGCATATGCTCGAAGAAATGAAGATGAGGGTTCTGTGTTGAATAATGCACAGCTCCCTCCCCTCCAGTGGAGCTTTGGCTGGAGGAGAAGGATGTACAGGGACTTAATGTACAGAGATGGTGGCTGGACATGGGGTGAAGCTCCAGTCCTACCCATGCCTTCTGTGCAACAACATCTGGGAAGGATTTCCTTCCCTTCTGCTTTTCTAGGCTTTGAGCAACCTGGTCTAGGGGAAGGCAGTAAGAGTTGGAATGAAGTGACCGTTAAGGTCCCCTCCAACCCAAAACATCCTGTGATTCTAAGAAACCTTGAACTCTGAATTATTTTCCCTGAGTTTAGTTCAAAACAGTTTTTGAACTAAGGCAGCTTTGCCTTGAGCAGCAATCTCACAAAGAGATGGCCACTGACCGTGGGCTTGCATCCAAAGTATGTGAATTGCAGTTCTGAAACACAGGAGATGTTTTTTCCTACGTCAAAACAGACTGAGGGTCCAGCATCCTTGTCAGTGCCAGATGCTTCCAAATAAGTTAGATTCAATTTTGCTGAAGTTAGATTCAATTTTGCTGCTAGCAAGATTAATTCACGTCCTAATCAACTCAGCTGAAACCATGACACTGGTGAGCCCGACCAGATTTTGACCCTTACTGTACAATTTCCAGCATGAGAAATAAGAAAGATTTTTTCTGACCAAAACAGATGATGCCCCGGAACAAAAGTGATTTGAGAGAAGATTAGCATGCAGTGGTAATTTCATTTAAGCTGGTGTAACCAATTTGGGGTTCTGATCTTTGAGAATAATGTTACAGCATAACATTTTCAGGAGTGCCCAAGCAACCTTTGCCCTTTGGCTCTGCTGGCTTTCAGCAGGTTAATACACTGAATCACCCAGGGATGTTTGAAAACTCTGCCAATACCCTCAAACCTATAGATGTAAACCAGGAGAGGCAATCTGGCTTTGCCCTGTGAGCTCCTTGAGACTTGTTCTGGGGGAGCAGAAACAGCTTTTTGTTTCAGCCACGTCCCACAGCAATTTTTCACAGTCAGCATAGCAGCAGTTGCTACACCTCTATAGCTTCATCCCAATGCATCAGGAAAAACATGGGAAGTAGGAGTCTGCTGGAGGACGAATGGATAAATCCCCAGCTTGCAATTATCTGGCCAGCAAAAGCAAACACACTCCCCTTTCCTTAATGTTCACGGGAACTTCCCCTGGGGCAGTCTGATTTTGTGTTTTCCCAGCTCCTCTCCTGACACGAAGAGCTTTCACCAGACACATTTCAGAGGAATAGTTCATCTTACTGCGAGGGTTAAAAAAAAAAAAAAAAAAAAAAAAAATCAGAAAAGCAAGGCAACTAGTTTTGAACACAGTTTTTAAATACTGGTATTTCATTATTTATTTTTCACTCTGAAAATCAGGATGATCAATCCCTTAAACCATTAATTAAATACTGTTGGTGAAATACAACATTTCAGATTTCTCTTCCCTCTCATTGCGTAGCCACATTACTTTGAATCTTTATTTCCTTGTAATTACAGGCTCTTTTCATTAAGTTCCTAGGGAATGCCGAAATTAAATACCCAGAAAAACATCAAGGTGTTGGATGAGAGTTGTATAGCATGCCAAAAAACCTGGACCCGATTTACCCTCTTGGAATGGAGCTGCCCAGCATGCAGGAAAACCCAGACCGGATCTCACTGAAAGTTGCCTTGGTCGGAGGGAAAACCTGGATGGGATTCCCCCTAAAAACTGAAATGGAGCTGCCCATTTAGAGACAAATTTCACCTGAAAAACTGGAATGGAGATGCCTATCTGGAGGGAAAACCCTGAGCAAATTTCTGGGAAAAAACAGAGAGCAGCTGCCAAGTTGGGGGGGAAACCCGGACTGGATTTCTGGCAAAAACTGGAATGGATTATCCCAGTTGGAGGGAAAACCCGGACTGGATTCGACCTGAAAACTGGAATGGAGTCACCTGGTTGGAGGGAAAACCTGGACCGGATTTCTATCAAAAACTGGAATGGATTCTCCTGGTTGGAGAGAAAACCTGGACTGGATTACCCCTGGAAAGCTGGAATGGAGTCTCCTGGTTGGATGGAAAACCCGGACTGGATTTCCCCCAGAAAACCGGAATGGAGTCACCCAGTTGGTGGGAAAACAGCATCACTCCTTGGCTGGAAAGTACATTCCTATGGTGTGCAGTCCTCCAAGGCCAGGCTGTTCTAGCTGCAATCAGGGCCCTCTTGCTCTACATCTCCCACTTAATCACAGCCTCCTCCAGGTACGCACATGGTCTAGCATGGGCACCACCCCTATGTGCTGTGCATGGATCTCTGAATCTCCATAGTTTCCCATAGGCTCTGGGATCCCCAGGGGCTTCAGGAGCATAGCTGCTTCACCACGGCCTGCAGTAGAGACTCGGCTGTGGTACCTGAAGCACCTCCTACCCTTCTGCACTGACCTGGTGTCTCTATGTTGTTTCTCCTCACATGTTCTCAACTCCTCCTCTTCTCTGACTCAAAGGAAAGCCTCCTGTGATTTTTTTTTCTAATTTCTTCTTAAATATGTCAGCACAGAGGTATTACCAGCCTCTCTTATTGGCCAAGCCTTGTCCAGCAGCATGTCCATCTTCAGAGCCATCAGGGATTGGCTCTGCCGGACATGATGGCAGCTTCTTGCAGCTCCACACAGGGAGCCACCTCTAAGGCCTCCCAGCTACCAAAAACCAGGCCATACCAAAACAATACATGTACCCACTTCTGTGACCAGCAGTGCTCCTGGCATCAGCCCCACATTTCCTCTGGTATCACCGAGATGCTGCCAGACAGTTCTAAGGCCTGTGGTGGGCACAGGGAGCTCAGCCCTACATTCTTCTTACTGGAGCATCATACCCAGCTCCATGTGTTTCTACACAACAGATCTGGGTGGATGGGGCAGGAATTCCATTCCTGAATGCCCATAACACAGAGTTCTAGGGAGACTGTGCCACAGCCTTTGCAGTAGGGCTGAACAACACTGTGGCTACAGGGGAAGAGTGGGAGGCTTAAAAGCAAGGAAATACCTTTTCCCCATGATTATTGCCGCAACAACAGTAAAAAACGGGGCACTCCAAAGCACAAAAAAGCCACATAAAGTCTCTTCTCCAAGCCTATAGATACCATGGGACCGTAAGACACCACATTCCACACGTTACCAATTTCTGTCCTCTATCTGAAACTTGATAGCCAAAAAATATGAAAAAAGATCCCATCAAAAGCTCAGCCTCTTCTAAAATGCTGAAAGAATTAGCAGCATGACTGGCCTGTGTAAATCTCCATGCCCATTCATGCCCCAATACACACAAAGTCTGCCTGCTAACTGCAGCAAAAGGTAAAATTTGTGACAGCAGTTTACAATAAATAATTCATTGATCTTTCCACTTTTTAACCAATATATCCCCACACAACTTCAATTAGCCCCTTGAACAAGGTGACACCTGGCAAACAGAACCATAAATTACCCTTTGATGTTATTACATCCTAAGCCAAAGAACACAGGGGGTGTTTATTTTACCAGCTGGTCCACATTCTGAGGTACTCTTTACAAGGAAAAAAGGCACCATTAACACCTTTGTCTAAGGGCTAATTCTATAGCTGTTAGAAATTCTCTACTCCTTTCTTCTATAGAAAGAAAGAGAGCCATGAGGAGGTGTCATCTGAAAAGCCTGCCACTGGAAGAAGTGTGGCAAATATTCTAACATCATAAAGTAAGAGAAAATAAGACAACGCTGAGATGTTTTAGTCAGCAAATACATAATGAAATGCAAAATTAACCCCTCCCCAAACCAAACAAACAAACCGAAAAACCCCCCAACAAATAAAACCCAAGAAACCAAGAACCCCCAACTCCCCCCCCGAAAAAAAGATTGCTGAATGAGGAGCATTTGAATTGATGAAAGGCAATGAAGCATGATAGCTGGGAGAGTCCTGGATTCCACCACTAAATCATTCCCGGGGAAAACAGTATTTAAGTGTCCATCTCTTTTTTCTGCAAACTCTCACAATAGCAATTTGATTGAGCTTGAAGCAAATCACTTAATATTCAAGAGATATAAAATTCCCTAATAGTGTGAAATAATCCTATAAAATATCACAGTTGCGCAAACAAATCAATTACCTGCGTGAGGCCGAACAGCCAAGGACTGTATTGAAGAGATAAGAGGCAGCAGTCCAACACAATGAAATAAAATGTTCTATTGCTATTTCTGAAGTTCTTATGTTCTGACAAACAATGGCCCAGAAGGTCTAAAAGTTGGGAATTGACTTTTGAGGCTTTCACACTGAACTCTAAGCAAGCAAAGAAGTGACAAAGCCATGATTCAGCTTTTACAGCGTTTTGTCTGTGTTGAACACTCAAACTTGCTTCCTAAATCATGCATGGTGATTACTCCCTAGCCAACATTTCATAATATAAAGTCATTTGGAGCAATTAAAAGAGAAAAAAAAAAGTTTAACTGTTAGAAATTCATTACCTATATCCAGATTTTGTCCTTTTTCTGCTTTGTTTTGTCAAGTTCACTCCCAAGGAGCCTGAGACATCAGGGATCCCTGTGGTGGTGCAGAACTGTTTTATTAGGTTTTTGTAAGAAGTTTATGTTATGGTTCATTTCACTGTATCCCCAATTCTGTATCCCTTTTGTGTTTTCTGTATAATAAGGTGTTTTGTATCAATCATCCCACCCCTCACATGACATGTAACATCCCCTCTGCCCCCCCTTGCTCTGGGGCAGCCTGTCTATCACTCCAGGGTCCCTCCCGGATTGCGAAATCTCAGGGAGAGGCCTTCAGGTGATAGGTCCCCTGGGGGGAATTCTTTTCCTCTGGGGGTGGTTGGTCCAAGGCTTGGGGGTGGGCACACCTTGGACCCACTGTACCCCCTGATTTGTTGCCTTGTTTTTTCCTCCCTGGAACCCCTCCCCCGTATATAGGGGGTAGGAGGGAGGAAGAGGGTCTCTCAGCGCTGGGAACTCTCAACTCTCAGCCCTAGGAGCTCTCAGCTCTCCAGCCGCTCGCCTCGGGCCTCTGAGCTCCCTGCTAATAAACATCTTTAACCTGCTAAGCTGAGAGCCAGCCTTTTCTCTTCTGCTGCTATTGACTGTCTTGATACATGGAAGTCTAGCTGCTGAGCCGAGAAGCCGAAAGGAACTGGAAACTTTGTGTCTGTGTTGACTCGAGCTAGCTGGGGGTCAGCTCCCGCCCGGAGCGGGACAGAAACAGACACAGATCCCCATCAGAGTCTGAGATGTCCTGGCTAGATTTTGAGGTTTTCCCTCTCAATCAAAACATGCTCTGGCATAGTTTTGCATTAGATTAAGTGTATCTCGTAAGATAACCATAATGCACTCCATAACTGATAGCATGTTATGATAAATTTGTTAAAAGAAAAGCAAGCAACCAAGGCATTAAACCCCACAATACACATTTAAGATGAATAAACAGAGAGAGTAATTACCAGCATACCCTGCTAGTTATATTCCAACTTTAATCAACCCAGGGGACAAAGTAACAGACACAGTATTTCACCCACACTTCAGAACCAGAATTTCCCCTCCAGTGCAGCATATTCTGCAAAACTCAGTGCTGGTGAAAAGTATAACCTTTCCGGCTTAAAAGACTTGAGCTTGTTTTTGAAAGCCCAACTCTCTTTTAGCTTCCAGCTGAAATAGGGCAGACCAGTCCCTCAGCTGCAGTTAATCAGTGTGGCTCCACCAAAATCAACAAATCTGTGGTATTGAACACTAGTCTAAGAACTGACCCTATGTTATTTCCCAAGCATACTGTCCTCAGCTGAGACTGCAGATATAATTATTTTGGTTCTGGCATCTGAAATATTTCATCAACAGTGAGTTAATTAGATTACTGCAGTAGAGTGCTGTAAACTCCAGTAATTGTTGATGTTTGCTAAAACAATACATATTCTGCAGCTGAGTAAGCATTTCTTTGGGGAACATAAGGTAGGAATTTGTTCTCACTCCAGATGTAGACTGCATTTATAGAAACTTGCACTGTGGCTTTGATTTGAATTCACTCATCCTCTGGTCTGTGACAACTGAATGCCTGTAGACTCACAGCTGTATCAGTAGTGACATTCCAAACTTCTACAGTGCCTTTCTGTCTTTAGTCCCTTACCCCTATTCATGAACTAAGCCACAAAGATCCCCCTGGGGTAAGAATTATTCTATTCATTTTACATATGGGGAATTTATGATGAAAAAGCTGAAGCCACTTGCCAATCTTGTGTGAGAAACCTGGAATAAAGCTAGAGAGAAGTGCAATCAATACATAGGAAAAGTGCCAGTCTTATTGAACAGGAATAAATGTTTGCAGAATTCAAGCAACATTTTAAAAAAGTTGTTAGATAGACAACTATCATGCAATAAAATAGGACAAAAAAAAAAAAAAAAAAAAAAAAAACCCAAACAAAACACACACACACAAAAAAAGAAACCACAAACCCCAAACCCCAAAACAAACAAACCCACACCCATGTCATTTTGTTGAATGTTAACTAAATGCTGTGCATATTTATTTGAGAAGTTCTGGAGCTTTTTTCTCTCCAGGAAATCATCTTCCTAAGTTTTCAGCTTATATACATTGGAATTTCCTTCACGAGGGAAAAAGTATCCCTTACTGCATTCAGCAAAAAAACAGCACAAGAAATAATGATTCTGGGTGGAACTTGCTGGCATTCATTAACAGTATTGGCTCTAATGTGGAATTGCTGGAAAAACAGAAGAGTGTTTCAATCCTGACTTCCCTGACAGCAAAGGTAGACAAGTTCTGAGCTATTTTCAGAATTCTGTTATCTGTTTTGACATGTTGAAGAACAAAAAAAGCATGCTTCACCAATTGCTCCATGAGAAATAATATTTTGATGCTCATATTGCATTTTCAAGTTAAACAGTGCAAAAGAATTGCATACAGATCTTTAAGAGAATACTACAGGTCGTACAGCTCAAGTCAGACAATGCTTTCAAAACAACAATGATTAAGTTGACAGTAAGACAAATAACTGCCCATGGCATTAATGGCTGCAGCAGCAGGATGAAATGCTGAGGGACCAAACAACCCTTGACTCTGGCATGGCTCTGACTTCAGAGAGGAGTATTAGAGTGTTTGAGAGTTGCCTCAGAAAGGACTACCCTGTCATTAACCATAGAGGTTTAGGCTCAGCCATTACAAGCATGGCAATGAAGATGCAAATCAGGAAGATTTTTCTCCTTCAGGAGAGGGGGGAAAGCCATTTCAAACCTCTTTAAAACAATGGACTTCATCCTGCATTTTTAAGGAGCTTTTGGTGGGGATGCAGTAGGTGCTTATGTCCATGTTCTAACAGAACAGAAGAAAATGACCACATCATTTATTTAGGGAGCAATGAGATGAAGCAAAATAGACTTTCTAACAACTAACTTGCTCTGCTATACATTAAAAAAAAACCCTCTCTGGAGATCAGATTGAAGTAAAAAATCATTGAACATTTTAATTACTAGATACTATTCTCTCTTTAATATAGAGCTATCTCTTTTCCTTGCTGACGTTCTCTATTTGCAAAGGAAATATGAAGATTTATTGAAAATGAGATTCTGGTTTTGTACATTTTCATATTTCAGAGGTCAATTTGCATACTAATCACACTCTTCTTCCATATTCCACAATAGGAACAAGCTCATTGACAAAATACTGTATAAACTGACAAGACACAACAGCTTCTGTTGAAAATACAAATACATGAGCACTGTCAAGTTGCAGCTTAAAGGAGAAGTTTATTTTTGGCAATGTCAAGTTGCAAATATGATAGTCACAGGACTTCTGGAATTCATGGAGCAGACAGTATCCAGAAGAGGAAAAAATTCATGAAGTGGAGAAATAAAGATGCTAGGCAACATTGCAAAATAGGGAATGGCATAGGGAGAAAAAGATGGAGAGAAACAAGGAGTGGACGGATGCATGTTCTATGGAGAGATGAAATGAAGGGGAATGGGATCAGAAACAATTCTGATGCCAAGCACAGAAGAAAGCATTTCAGAAATAAAGGCTACTTTGTGGCTGCTAAATTTTGCTGTTAGGCAGATCCAAATAATTCACTGACACTGTCTGCTCCATAAATAACTACTTGCAAATGTGTCCTTTCATTTTATGTATTTATTTTTACTAGCTCTTCCATTGGTGATAAACACTGGATAAACACTGACTTTGCTGATGCTCTCTTCTGGGGGGAGGGGAAAAAATAAAGGAAAAAAAAAAGAAAAAGAAAAGAAATAAAAGAAAATTCTTTACGCCTTCTTTAGGGATGAACAAAAAGACTAACTGCTCATAAAACACAAAGCAAGAAAGCATGGCAGGAGAATTCCTGCATGGCTGAAAATAAAACCTAAAATCACATCAAAATTGTTGGCCCAGAGTAATTTTCAGCAAACCACAACTGTTATTCCTCCTGCCAGCTGGGAACATAAAGAGACTTTATTAATGCATGATTTCTGCATTTACCTCCTATTTCTAACTTGGAATAAATTAGAAACAGACTTAAAGGCCCCATTCTGCAGGATGAAGTAAACAAATGCATTTTACCATATATGCTTTTCAGAACGAATTAAATTCATGCAGCATTTGTTCAACTTGCTCACAGCAGACCGCTTTCATTCTGTACAACAGGCTCTAAGAAGAACAGACAATACAGGGGAGGCTGCACTTAATCTTCAAACAAAAGCAGTCCCATCCAGTTCTGCCTTCTCCCCACCACTGCTGTGTCACTGCACTGAACAGCAAAGGAGCCAAGTAGATTTTTAGACAGTAAATGCAGGTGTCTGTGACTGCCACCTGAAAATATAACTCCTATTCAGCACTGTGTTGCCAGGCAAGAACACCGATATCCCAAACTTTGAAGCAAGAAGAAAGGTGGGAACTTCATCCTCATTCATACCAAAAGTGATGCAGTGAACAGAAGCAGCATGAGCCTTGGGATGCAGTGGCTCTGGAAGGCTGCTGGCTGCACACAGCTGGTTCCATCTCATCCTTAAGCTTCCTCTCATGGCTTTCTCTCAGAAGGGCCAACCCAGGGATCATCAGATCATATATGATATATTAACAACACCAAAACACTTGTTTAATAAAAAGACTTAAAAAGAACACTGGTGTTCTCAAACACAAACTAGTCAGGGGTTTTTTTTGTTGTTTGTATGTTTTTGGTGGTTTTGTTTGTCTGTTTTTTGGTTGGTTGGTTGGTTTGGGTTTTTTTGTGTGTGTGTGGGGGGTGGGTGTTGTGGTTTTTTTAAGGGGAACACCAAATTGTGCTCCAAATCCAGCTCCATGGTTCTGAGGTTGAACAGACAAGAATGAAAGCTGGGTCAAGATTAGGTTGAAGCCTTTGCTTTAAAGAGAACCCAAAGAATCCCTGCACAAGTTCCTCAGGCAACTTTTAGCAGCCTATAGATCCACTATGAGACAAGTGCTGCATGAAAGCATAGCTGAGAAATCAAACAACTACTTTAAAATAACACCTGAATTGCTTCTAAGAATGAAAACAGCAGGTTATACTACATCAACTACATTTTTCCCAGCTCAGACTTTCAACACATATTTCTGTCAGAGACTTAAATGATGATGCCAACCTCTCACTGCAATCAAAAGCAACCACGGCAGTTCATATGCACAGAACATCTAGCTATCAATCAGGTAAGTAACTTGAAAAAAATGTCACCATCTGAATGGAGTTTAGATTAACCCTTTAGAAGTGAACTAGCAAATCATGACTGCACACACCATTCTGGTGTTTTTGCTGAACAGAACTTCAGTATTCCAAAAGACCCCCTGAAAGTCAATAAAACTGAACAAAACAACAATTAAAAAAAAAAAAAACAAAAAAAAAACCCCAAACAAACAAAAAAAACTTCATAATCTTACAGCTGGGCCAGTACCACTAAGGCTACATAATGTCTCTGGCAGAGAAGCTGCAAAGTTTTTAAGAGACATGGAAAAATACAACATGGATTCCACTGACCAAGGTATCTCCCCTCCCTGCCCTGTATTAAACTGGGGTCTTCAGCTACCAAAGGAACTTGTACACTGACACAGTAAGTGAACACTAGTCTGTCACACAGATATCATCATGTGCACCTATCCTGTTGCTATCTGATGATTTCTGAAATTAAGATCCAGCAAATTTCATATGAAATGAACATATTTTTTTTTGTGCTTATACTCCATTTATTATTTGCCCATTAATCTTCTTGCACGGAGACAGAAAAGCTGCATTAGTACATACAAAAGAGCTCTGGGAATCATGCTGTAGGACTGCACAGGATGAAGCAGGAGAGAGAATCCTTTAACACAAGTAGCCCGAATTACTTCATGGTGACTTTGTAATGCCCAGTGATAAACTGATTTTCTCCAATCCAGATGAATGTTTCTTGGGAAGAGAGACAGAAGGAATACACAGTGTGACTGAGTTTGGGGTGCTAAAGAGAAAAACCAAAACAAATAATTACTTGATTTAAGCTTCTAATACCATCAATCATCATATGAAGGCAAATAAAATAATTTTACTTTAGAACAATCATTCCAAAGTGGAACTAGACTTCATATACTTTAACATACTTACAGAAACTCTGTGCAGTTTTTTGATTCAAAACTAGAGGACCAAACCCCCAGAGAGATGGCTTAAAAGAAGAATCATCAGGATGGCTGTAAATCCAGGGCAGAGACAGCAATCCACATAAGTCATCAAGAATCTGATCACTCAGTGGAATTTTCACTAGGGGAAAAAAACAGCAAAACAACAACAAAAATGTATTTTTTCACCTCTATAGAGTTTATAAAACATTTTATGTTCTTTATTTGCTACAAAATACTACTTTTTCTATCAACAAAGATTAGTATCACTATTCCCACATCTTGATATCCCACGTTTTAGGCATGTAATAATAAATAACGTAGTGCTAAATCAGAATAACCTAAAAATCTCATTAAACAGATGACAGAATGTAACACATGAGCAACAGAATGAGCATAACTTTGGTATCTCTGGATTTGTGCGAAAACTTTCAGGTGGACTTTGGGGTGTCTGGTAAGCTGAGCTCATATTAACATTTTCATCTTGGTTACTGAGTCTGTCCTCCAACCTACTAGCTACTTCTAAAAAAACATAGAAGTACTCAATATTTTGTGTACCATGCATGCCATGTTTGCTGAAGCTGGTCATAAACTCTAAATCGCTAAATGGAACAAAAATAGTAAAGTATGCTGCCTCTGTGTGTCTTTAAAAGAAAACTGCTAAAGTTTGATCCTTTTTTATGTATTTTCACTATCAGTAGAAGTACAGACAAAAAGAAGTAAATTATGTTCAAAAAGGAATGCAAATGAAGGTCTCTAAACAGAAAATTATGCTTTTTTAAATTTAACCTTTTTTTGTAAAAGAGTTGGAATACTAGCACAAGATTCATAATTTCTGTACCTCTACCAAAAGATACTTAATAAAGTCCTAATTTACAAAATACAAGACATCTCAAAGGGTTTCTTACCTTGTGCATACAGCAAAGCATCGAAGATTTTTACTATTCTGTCAATCACTTGTTCTAGATTAACAATCTGTGTAGCAGCCTCTAACAGGTTTCTGCAGACTTTCACTACTCTTGTGGTAAAATCAGAGGAAATCCACTTGAACTGTATATTCACCATTGAATCTGAGGAGCTTGGAGTATTCTTACCTGTATCAGAGTTACATGGATGAGACACTCCATGCTCTTTACTGTTAAAACAGAAATCACATCAATGCAACAAACAACATTTAATACTAATCGCTTGTAAGCCGAGTTACTATGAAAATGTACTTCTCCAAAATGTACAGGACACCTCCAATATTGATCCTGATACACAGACAAGCATTAAAGTAATTACACAAATCGTGACGAGTTACAAGAAACTCTCGGTCCCACAGTTTCCCCTTGGCACCTTTACCTGGCGGAATCTGCCGCCGGAGAACAATGAACTGTGCACAGAGCAGCCAACCAGAAGGGTTGGAAGGAGGATCAGGGGAACTGCAGGCCTGTCAGCCTGACCTCGGTGCCTGGCAAGGTCATGGAACAGATCACCTCAAGTGCCATCACACAGCACCTACAGCATGGCTGAGGGATCAGACCCAGCCAGCGTGGGTTTAGGAGGGGCAGGTCCTGCCTGACCAACCTGAGCTCCTTTTATGACCAGGTGACCCGCCTGGTGGATATGGGAAAGGCTGTGGATGTGTCTGCCTGGACTGCAGCAAAGCCTTTGACACCGTGAGCCACAGCATTCCCTGGAAAAGCTGCAGCCCACAGCTTGGGCAGGTTCCCTCTTCACTGGGAGAATGAAGAACTGTCTGGAGGCTGGCCCAGAGAGTGCTGGGGCTGGTGCTGCATCCAGTTGGTGTCCAGTCAGTGGTGGTGTCCCCCAGGGATGTGTGTTGGCCCCAGTCCTGTTTAATGTCTCCATTGATGACCTGGGTGAGGGGATCGAGTCCACCATTAACAAATGGCAGATGACACCAAGCTGGGTGTGAGTGTGGATCTGCTGGAGGGTATGAGGGCTCTGCACAGGGTCCAGCTCCTCCTCATTGCCCAGAACAGGGAGCCCCACAGCCAGACACAGCAGTCCAGATGTGCCCCCCTGGCCTGTGGTGCCTGTGGCAAGGGAGCAGCATGAGGCACTGCAGGAGCCTGCAGACAATTCCTGAAGCACTTGGAGGACGATCCTGCTCCCCAAGGAATGTTCCCATGGTGCCGGGAACTCAGGAACTGAAACGGGGAGTGGAGCCAAAGAGGAAAGGGCGACCAGGGATGGGCTGTTTGCAGAGAAGGGAACAGGGGTGGGCAATAGGAAGAAATTTCTAGCAGGAAGGGTAAAGAAAGCCAAGGTGAAGCAAAAGAAATGCTTGGGGCAGTTTGGGAGTGGCTGCCAGGCAGCCCTGGCTCTGAGCAACAACATCTGCAGTGGCACAGGAAACTCACAGCTCAAACAAACTTTCTGGATGACTTCAGAGGCCACCACAAACTGGAGTGGTTTCCCTGCTGTCCCCCAGCCCTTCCTGGCCCCAGGGGCTGATGGCATTTGTGCTCACTCAGGTTCATCTCCCCACACCAACCCCATGGGGGTGCTCACGCCTGCTCTGGGCAGTGCAAACAGGGGCTCCTGAGCCAGTGCTGCCGTGTCTGTGCCTGCAAGGATGCGGCACCTGTGTGAGCTGGGGGAGAGGCCAGGGCTGCAGAAGGGGATGTTGGCAGGTGCATGAGGATGCTCTGGGACGCTGCCCTGGGGTGTCCAGTGCAGTGGGGATGGATCAGCCCCTGCTCTGCTGCTCCTTCCCGTCTCCTCCAGGGACCTTGCAGAGCCCCAGCCATGCTGTTTGCCCCCAGCCTGCCCACGGCCACCCTGGGGCTGCTCACGGGGCTTTTCTCTGCTGAGCATTGGCCTGGGCGTGTTCTGGAGAGAGCCTGGGCAAGGAGCCTGGAGCCCCCAGGCCCTGCCCTGAGGCGTCAGCCCTGCCCCAGCAGTGCCCATGGCCTGTCCCTGCTGCAGCCCCGGCACTGCCACCCCCAGCACTGTGCCCGGCCCCGAGAGCACTCAGGCCCTACAGCAGCACCAGGGCCAGGAGGGCAGCGGGGCAGGGGCATGGGAGCAGCACTGGCAACACCAAGTGCTGCTGCTCCTGGGCACAGCTGCTGTGCCAGCACTGATCTGCCCCCAGCTCTGTGCACAGACATTGCTGCTGCAGCTCCAGAGCAGGGAACAAAAGGGAGATCTCTGTAGAAAACTTGGTTGCAAGATGCCTATGTCCCTTTAAAGTCACCGAGACTGCAGGCCTTCATTGACACAGTCTGTGGCCACAGGGAAGGTGGAGAGAAACAAAATGAGAAATGGCAAAAGCAATAAGATTTTTTTGATGTTATTAAAAAAATAATACAGAGTAAAAAAAGCCACAACAAAACCACCAAGAAGTATCAAAAATGACTTTTATTACAAGTGATTTGCAGAAATTGGCCAGCAGTTTAATGTTTCTGAAACCATCCAGTCATCAGTCTCCACACTGCAGCCTTGAGCTCCTGGTTCCTCAGGCTGTAGATGAGGGGGTTCAGGGCTGGAGCCACCACTGGCCAAGGGCTCAGCACCCCTTTCTGCCAAGGACACTCACGGCTCCCTTGGCAAACCCAACAGTATTTCCTCAGCTCTGGCATCTCTGCACTTCCCTGTGGGACACTCAGGGCACTCCCAGAGGCTCTGCACAGATTTGCAGCCAGGAGGGCAGCTCAGAGCTTGGAAGGACACAGCAAGGAGATCCCCGGGTGTGCCCATGATGGGATGTCAGAGAGGGGGCTCAGCTCATTCCCCTTTTCCCATGGATGCTTTGCCCACAGCCCCACAGGTCACAGGCAAGCTTGGACACCCCATTCCCATGGACACAGCTGCCTGGCAGCAATCCCAAGGGCAGTGCCTGACTCAACTGCTGCAAATGCCAGAGCCTCCCTGAGAGCACCCGATGACAGTGACAATATCAGGGGAGTGGCATACCCGGCCCTAGATTGCAAGAATTTATTAAGGTTGATTAATTTGTATATTTTACAGGAACATCCAATAGGAGATTCAGTTACCCCAGTTACACAGCCGTGGGTAAATCCATTGGAATAGGACCATGGGCTTCTTTGCCCTGCTTGTTTTATGACTGATCACCCTGTGGTTAAAAACCAAAATGTTCATCCTGTAGGTTCCCTTCCTGATACTAAGACTATACAGTATTTCAGGAATGTATTTAGAAGCTTATTGTTCTAAAATCTAAGAGAAAGTGTAGGAAACATACTACCCTTAATGAAGGATTATACTTATCTGTCACAATCATTACATTTGCCCCGGTGTCTAAAAGACCCAGGATGTTAAAGGTTTCCCCACCCATCGTGAACTCACACGCTACCCGGGGCCTCTCTTCTGTGATGGCTTGCACTGGGCAAGCCACCGGGACCGTCGATGTTTTGCTTGGTCCCCGGGTAGGGATGATTTGGGCGATGATTTGGCCTTTCGGGAGAAATGTCGGCAGATGGGTGCATCGCAGCCAGAGAACGAGCTTCCCAGGGTCATTGACCAACACTACTGGGAGAATCTCGATCTCTTGCGGGGTGTACTTACAATCCCCGATGACGATGAACTCCTTCCCTAGGACTGGCCAGGCACTCTGCTCCTTGATGTTTAGGGAAAGGAAGGTCCACTCCGTGGTCCTTAAGTACATGGCCTCAGAAAGCTGTAACTTAAAAGGCTCATGCCTAGAGGTGGTAACAAGAATCTGTTTGGTTAAGTCATGGTCAGTTTGAAATGTCTTATCAGGTAATTTGTCCAGTCCGGTAGTTTTAGTTCCTTTAGGCAGCGTTTCCTCGGCACTCACTTTCTCCTCCCTTTCTCCCACTGCCTGGCCCGCCCTATTTTTATCATAGTGCCGGGTGGACCTGTGCTCCTCCTTTAGTTTAACTGGCGGGGGCCTCCGCCCTCCGCCCCTGTTCTGCCTCCTCCCCCCCCCCTCCCCCTTTTTTGATCTTCAATGCCTCAATATCTTCCCTTAATGGGCAGTTGTTTGCCCAGTGCCCCGGCTCCCGGCATATAATACATCTATTCCTTTGCGGAACATGCGGCCTGCGGTTTGGGTCTCTGGTGGAGAACGACCGATTGCCAGTGATAGTAGCTATTCTAGGTTGTTTTTGTTTTGGGTCCGGTTCGTTACCCTGCATAAGAGGAACCTTCAGCTGGCACACCCTGAGCATGTCCTGAATGGTAGGAGGGGGGTCCAAGGGTAAACTCAAAATTGCATTTCTGCATAAACCATTCGCATTTGCGAACGCCATTTCCCTTAGCATACCATTCCTCACTGCCACGTCCAAAACCTGAACTTCAATAGCTCGGGTGAGCCTTTCTACAAACTTGGTAAATGGTTCTTTTGTGTCTTGAATGATCTTATAATAAGGCACTACCGGACCCTCTGGCATCATACTAAAGAATGCAGTCACCGCATGTTCCCGCACTAAATTAAGGGCTTTTATTGGAATAGACGACACTTGGTCCATTGGATCCACCCACCTTCCCTCACCCATAAGGTGTTCCAGGGTGAGGGCACCCCCATCCTCGTCGACCGCTGTCTCAGGGTCGACAAGGAGACCTGGCAATGCTTCCTTAAGCAGCTGCTTCCACGCTGCTTCCCACAGCTTGAACTCTGTGGAGTCCATCAGGCAGGAAAACAACTGCTTAAGATCAGCAGGAATAACCACGGCTCCCTCGAGATTAGAGCAGAGCAGTCCCCTAAAATAGGGGCTGTCCCGTCCATAATCCCGATGGGCCTTGCACAGGTCCCGGATGGTAGCTTGGGAGAATGGGTGATGGACCGCACGAATGTTGTGCCCTCCTCGGGAGGCTTTGTAAGTGACTGGGGCTAATGAGGGAATAGGGTGAGGTAGCTGTGCCTCAGTAGACACAGGCTTCGGCCCCACCCCCCCAGCTCCAGACCGTGGGAACCGGGCGGGGGAGCATGGGAACCAGCAGCCCAGGAGGCGTGTCTTTCAGTGGGGGGAGTGGTCCGGGATGACGTCGAAGACTTCTGGGCGTTTCCCTGGGAGGCGCCAACAGGAGGAGCTGTGGAAGTGGTCTTGGGAGAGGGAGGATGCATGGGTGGAGCCTTCTGGGGGATAGGAGGGGCCGAGGAGAGAAAGGAGTTGGGCTGATCAAGGGCAGGAAGAAAGGGATTGAAGGAAGGAGGATAGGGGGATGGGGAGGATCCTGCCATGCGGCCCCTTCCATCTTGGGGACAAGGGCAGGGGACTCCATTTTGTGTTGGCCCCTCTGAAACACTAAAACGAACTTTGGGTTTATTAACTAGGGAATATGAGGGTGGGTGAGATTCTCGAGCAGCCCGGCCAGGGCTGCCCGAGAAGCCCCGAGCAGTCTGGCTAGGACTACCCAGGTGGGGGGATTGGGGAGTCCTGGGGGGGCTGAGCCAGCAGGCAGCAGTCCTGCTGCCCCCCTCAGGGTTCCCTTCTGGGGACACGAGGGAAGGGATTGGGATTGGGGTGAACAGGGGGAAGGTTGTTTCTGTTTCTGCACCCCTTTCTGTATTTTTACTGCTGCAGCTGAAAGCTGCGTGGCCAAATTAAAAAATTCTGATGCTTTTTTGCCTCCGGAGAGAGCCAAATTATGTATTTTATTATTCACAGCCCTCCAAAATTTAGGGCTGTAGACTTGCTCCGGAGATGTTTGAGGGAAATGCAGAAACAGCCACCGAACTAACTTTTTCAGCTCGCCTTTAGTAACTTTTAAATTGGTGAGCTCAACTAGGGAAATTAAACTATGATACAATCCCTTTTGGGCAGCTGAGAGCTGAGCACCCATCTCTCAGAAGCCTGCTGCCCACCCACAGTCACTCAGGCAAAAGTAAAATGTAACAAAAAAGCA
>JANEHK010000762.1:0-18497 GCA_025960845.1 Tachycineta bicolor | reverse complement strand
AAACCCTTTCAGGGTCTAGCTTTTTCTTTCACTTACTAATCCAATGAACTAAATACCACACTTCTGACTTTACAAACTGCAATTTTGACTTTGCTATCTTCAGCCTGATTTCTCCCAGAAAATTTAGGATCTTAATAGTACCCTTTGTCATTTCCTCTTCAGTTTCTCTTGCTACTAACAAATCATCTACATACTGTAGCAGCTTAATTCCTTTGGGTAACTCAAAAGACTTCCAAAGATTTTCTAACGCCCTCCCAAAAAGATTCGGTGCCTCTGTAAAACCTTGCGGTACCACCGTTCACCTTAATTGTTCTCTCCTACCTGTATCTGGGTCCTCCTACTCAAAGGCAATCCCTACTGCCCTCATCCAGAGGGCAAGTTCAAAAGTCATCCTTTAAATCCACGACACTGTACCAAATGTAATAGGGAGGTATCTGGCTTAGCTATTCCTGGAAAGCGGGTAATGGTTCTTTGATTTACTGCTCTGAGATCCTGCACTAGTCGGTAGCTACCATCAGGCTTCTTTACCGGCAGGATGGGGGTATTATGTGGTGACACACAGGACTCCAACACCCCCTGATGTACTGAACTCTCAACTACCGGTTTCAATCCCTTCCGACCTTCCAGTGATATGGGATATTGTTTTACTCAAATGGGGATTTCTGGGTTCTGTACTTCAACGCTAACGGGCAGAATGTTTAATTTTCCTACTTCACCAGTATAGCACACAGTGTCTCTAATCTCGAAATTATCTTCTTCAGTTAAAGAACAGATTTTAAGTTTTCTTTCACACAGTGTTATTTTAATCCCCAAGACTATTATTAAGTCCCTTCCTAATAAGTTACTGTGAGCCTCAGGTATTAATACCAAATCATTCAGTCCAATTTTTTATCCGATTCAGTCTGCACATTTCTAATTAAAGGAATCTGAAAGATTTCTCCTTTAACCCCAATTACCAGGACACGTTCATAACTTACTTCACATCCTTGTGGTAGTTTTCTTACTGTCAATGTAGTAGCTTCTGTGTCCACCAAAAATGTGATTTCTTCATTTTGAGGACCTATTTTCAGTTTTATCAAGGGCTCTTCTAGGTGTTCAGTCCTCATTAAATTGAGCTCCTGACCCCTCTAAATCTTCTTGAAATATTTGCTCATCTTGCTGCCTCTTTCTACAGAATTTTTGTAGATGTCCCTTTTTGTGGCAATAAAAACAAGTGGGTCCTGTACCCCTGGAGGTAGGACAAGAAGTTTGTAAGTGTCCTTTCTGGTGACAGGAAAAACACGTGGATCCTGTATCCCCAGAGGTGGTACCTGCCTTTTTCTGTTGTTTATTTTTTCCTGACCATTTCTCTGTATTCATGGTTGTCTGTGTTTCCTTGACTGCTGCCATTGAAATCTGTGTTTTTGTCTTTTGCCTCTCCTCATCTCTTCTCACATACACTTTCTGTGCTTCTCTTAACAATTCCTGAAGCCCCCTATTCTGCCAATTTTCTCCTTTTTCCAGCTTCTTCCAGATGTGCCCCCAGGCCTTAGCTGCACATTGTGTTTTCAAAAGGATCTGCCTTGCTGCAGTATCGGGGTCTACACATGAATAGAACTGCAAGGCTTTTCTTAGTCTTTCTAACCAGTGTGCCAGGGGTTCATCCTTCCCTTGGTGTTCACTTAGAGCTTTCCCTATTTTCTGCCTCTTGGGCACTGCTTCCCGGATTCCTCGGATAATCATCCACCGGAGTTCACTCCTATTCTGCCTGTGTCTTTCATTCTGATTATTCCAACCTGGATCTTGCATAGGCCATTTCTGATCCCCCTGCTCTGGCCCCTGACATTCTCTATCCCAAACCCTCATTCCTGAATGTGTAATAATTTCTCTTTCTTCCATGGTAAACAAGATTCCTAAGATAGACTGCAGTTCCACCCAGGTGTATATATTCGGCCCCAAGAACTGATCTAATCTCTCTGCCACTCCAAGAGGATCCTCTAGCCGCCTGCCCATTTCCTTCTTATACTCCCTAACATCCCCTGTGTTCAGGGGAACACTCACATCACCAGTAGGACTCTGTTCTGGATTTGCCATTGGAACTTTTCTAAGCGGGTATAGTCCATCTTCCATTTTTGCTTCCCCATCCCCATCATCACTTCTCCCTGTCCCCCCTCCTCTAGTTCTATGTGCTACTGGCCTCTCCTGAATAGGGGGTGTGTTTGCATTTACAGGAGGACCCTCGGGTCTTAGGGTTGAACGGGCTGATTAGGTTGCCTATAAGGGGGTGGGAGGTGATCTAACGGATCCTAGGGCTCATGTCTGTCTTTGTTGGCTGCTTGCCCTCTAGTTTGTAAAGGATAGAATGGAAAACCCTCGCTTCCTTGCCTTCGAGTGACTAGTTCACCCTTTCCCCTGGGAAGCCAGAGAGCAGCATATTCGCTTTCTTCCGGATTAAAAGTTTGTTTGAATTCACATACAGATTCAAAGCCTAGCAAATCCAATCTTCAAACAGTCCAAACTCTGGCCAATATAAGTTATCTTTCCCGATCGTTTCCTTTGTCCTTTCAAACATACTATAATTAATCATTTTCTGCTTACTTTTTCCTCTTCAGGATTCCCATGCATCCCAGAATTGTAACATCATCCCCAGTGGACTGTCATGAGGGATGCTCCCCTTCTGAGAACCTCCAAGTATACAAGGCTCTTGTGAATTTTCTTCATAATTCGCAGCTCCTGGGTCTAAGGACTTACTTTTCCTCGGACCCATTTTTGGCAGCAATAAACCAAGAAATCCCTGGTACTAAGAGATTTTTGGTCTCCCTCACTCACTTTGTGGTTCAGTCCTCTCACATGTTTTTTTGTTGCACTATCTTGTCTTTTGCCAACTGTTTGCCTCACACCTAATTCCAATCTTTCTCCCAATCTGTCTTCCCTGAGTATATCCTTCTATTCACTTCCCCTTGCAATCCCTCTTAGTCTATTACTAAAATTACCAACTATTTTCTTCTGAAAGAAAATTGAACTTGACTCAATTGCTCCCCTCCTTATTCACCTCACCCAGTGATCAGATCGCTCCCTTCTCCTCGAGGACCTTTCCCTGGGTTCTTGGGCTGGGACCCTCTCTGCCAGTCCCTCCCAGGGAACCTCACTCATTCTCTCTTTTCACTTCCCTCCTTTCCCAGCTGGCTCCTCACGGAGAGCTGAAAACGCAGTACTGAGAGGTTCACACTTGCTTCGGGGGTCTGGGCTACCAGCCCCCATTTTAGATATTCACACATATCTACACACACACAAATATACACCTGCTCACCTGTCCAACCCCGTGGTACTTACACAGTCCGTTTTCCCACACGGTTCTTGTGCAGAAGACGTTTTACAGGCACCTTTACCTTCAGCTGGCACTCCAATGGGAGCTTTTATGAATGCTTCATTTTGCTAGCTTCTTTTGCTTATGCATTATCATAATTGGAACTCCTTCTCCAAGGGAGCCTGGTCTAACCTCAGGACCACCTTAAAAGAGCTGGTGGGGAGCTCTGTAGTGGTGTGGGATTTAGTTTTGGTTTTATTGTATGTGCTATTAATTTATGGTTTGTTCTATGTGTCCCGGTTTGTTCCCCCTAATAATCTTTTCCTGCTCTTCTCCTCTCCAACTGTTATATCTCAGTCCCTCACTCCCCCCTCCTCTGGGGTCTGCCTGTCATCTTGGGGCCTTCCCCTGGAGCTAGAAAGTTCTTCCAAGGGCATCGAGTGATAGGTCAGATCCAGAGGGGGTCCCTCCTCATCATTCATGGTTTATGAAAATACCATTCATCTGTGTGACCCCTCCCTGGTGATCCCTGATTTGCTCACCCACTGCCTCTTCTCCTGGTTCCACCCCCAGATAAAAGCTGCTGGCAAGCAGCCTGGGGGTCTCTGCCTAGGCAGTTACCTGGAGGTCAGGAGGTCCCACGCCGGGGCTCCAATTAAATCTTGTGACCCGTTCAGCAGAGTCTGCATTTCTATCTCCACCGTTGTTGCCCTGCACCACCTGTGCCTGCTGCCGAGGTCGTGTGGGATCCAAGGCCCCACAGGATCGGGTTTGCTGGCACGGCCAGCTGTCCGTACCTTTCCACACCACGGTGCCTGAGCTAGCCCGGGCGAGCGTGGAGACCATGCTTAAGGAACCGCAAGTTCCTTCTTTTATTTTCATTTCTTGCCTGATGTTAGCATTTGAATTGGAGTATTTTGGCAAAAGTTGGTCATTTTCAGTGCCCCTCATTTCAGCTCAGTCCATTTGGTCTCAATCATTCCGGTTCCAAATATTCTCGGTTGTTTCATTCACACTGTTTCTCATCATATCTCCTTTCCTGAGCATTTGTTAGACTTTGTTCCCTGTTTTCAAGATTTCATTCCCTTTCCCGAAAGGAAGGCTTTCCGAAGGGAATGAAATCTTGCCATTTCAATGAAGATTAATTGGGCAAGCTTCTGTTCCTTTCCCTGTACTTCTTGTCATACCATCCACTTTGTGCTTTTCACGTGCTTTCAAAATTTTTCCTTTTTTCATTTTAAGTTTGCATTTCTTCCATTTCTTTTCCTCTCCTTCACTTATTTTTATTTCTTGCCTGATTACAGCATTTGAATTGGAGTATGTTTGGCAATTGTTGGTCCTTTTCAGTGCCCCTCATTTCATCTCAGTCCATTTAGACACAATCACTCCAGTTCCAAATTATCTCGATGATTTAATTCACATTCTTTTTCATCATATCCCCTTTCCTGAACATTTGTTCTAATTGGTTCCCTGATTTTAATATTTCACTCCCTTTCCCAAAAGGACGACTTTCCTTTTGGGAAAGGAATGAAATATTGTGATTTCAATTAGGATTAATTTGGTAAGCCTCCGTCCCTTTCCCTGCACTTCTTGTCATCGCATTCACTTTGTGATTAGCATGTTCTTTCAAATTTTTCCCCTTTTCATTTTAAGCTTGCATTTCTTGGATTTCTTTTCATCTCCTTCTTTTATTTCCATTTCTTGACAGATTGCAGCACATGTATTGGAGTTCATTTGGCGAGTGTTGGTCCTTTTCAGTGCCCCTCATTGCATCTCAGTCCATTTGGTCACAATCACTCTGGATCCTAAATTTCTCCTTTTTGTATTTATTTGCGTTGTTTCACACCATATCTCCTTTCCTGAGTGTTTGTTATTTTTTTCCTCTGTTTTCAAGATTTTCATGAAGATAAACTGGGCAAGCTTCAGTTGTTTACCCTGCACTTCATATCATCTCGTTCACTTTTTGCTTTTCATGTGCTTTCAAAATTTTCCCATTTTCATTTTAAGCTTGCATTTCTTGGATTTATTTTCCTCTCCTTCATTTATTTCCATTTCTTCCCTGATTGCAGCGTTTGAATTGGCGGATGTTTGTCAAGTGTTGGTCCTTTTCAGTGCCCCTCATTTCTGCTCAGTCAATTTGGTTGCAATCATTCTATATCCAAATTTTCTTGGTTGTTTTCATTCGCATTGTTTCTCATCATATCCCCTTTCCTGAGCATTTGTTAGACTTTGTTCCCTGTTTTCAAGTTTTCATTCCCTTTCCCGAAAGGAACACTTCCCTTTCGGGAAAGGGAATGCAATCTTGCAATGTCAATGAAGATTAATGTGGATAGATTCCATCCCTTTTCCATCACTTTTTCTCACAACATCAACTTTTTTCCTTTCACATGCTTTCAAAGTTTTCTCTTTTTCATTTTAAGTTTTCATGGTTTAGGTTTTTTCCTCTCCATAATTTATTTCCATTTCTTGACTAATTTCAGAATTTGAGTTGGAGTACATTTGGCACGTGTTGGCCCTTTTCAGTAACCTTCATTTCATCTTTGTCTCTTTGGTCTCAATCACTCTGGTTCCAAATATTCTCAGTTGTTTCCATTCACACTGTTTCTCACAGTATCTCCTTTCCTGAGCGTTTGTTAGACTTTGTTCCCTCTTTTCAAGGTTTCAAGGAAGATTAATTGGGCAAGCTTCAATCCCTTTCCCTGCACTTCTTGTCATCCCATTCACTTTTTGCTTTTCACATGCTTTAAACATTTTTCGCTTTTTCATTTTAAACTTATATTTCCTCAATTTCATTTTCTCTCCTTCCTTTATTTCCACTTCTTGCCTGATTGCAGCATTTGAATTGGAGTTCTTTTGGCAGGTTTTGGTCCTTTTCATTGTGCCTCATTTAATCTCTGTCCATTTGGTCTCAATCACTCTGTCCTGGTTTAGGGACAAATTTGGGAGAAAACCCCTGAATAGGATCCCTCTGGGAAGCCAACCCAAATGGCCCCTCCCTCCAACCAGTCCGGTAAAAAACTTCTTTGGAGAAAAGTGGAAAAAAAACTATTTTACTTAACAAAGTGCATACAAGTATAAAGAATGAATAATATGAAACAATAAAACCTCTCCTTCTGGAGTGAGATAGCAAATTGAGAAAGTCCTTGCCGTGGGTGGAGCTTGGCTCTCTCTCAGTCTCTCCTCAGCCCCAGTCCCTCCGGTGCTGCTGGAAAATGCCGAGGTCCAGGCCCTCGTGGGCCACAGGTGCAGCCCCCTGTGATCCCCTGGGTTTTCAGTCCAGAGCAGGTTTAAACAGTTCCAAGAAACAGGAAAAAAACAAAAAAACAAAACAAAACAAAACAAAACAAAACAAAAAAAAAACAAAAAACAAAAAACAAACAAAAACAAACAAACAAACAAAAAAAACCCCCAACAGTCTAGGGAACTTCTCTGCCCTAGCTAGCTAAAACTAACTAAAAGCAAAAAGATCTCTGTCCTGCAGCCTTTCCAAGGCTCCTCCGAACACACCGTCCGCAGAAGAATGTGTAGGAGTCAGGCAGTTTTCTCAAAATAAACCCTGTGCTTCTCCTTGCTCTTAGAGCCAGTCTTAAAGGCACAGAACTCAATATACACCACAAACAGAGCAGATGATTGGGGATACAAGCATCATAAAATTACCCTAGGACATTCTACCCCTTATCCCCGTATCATCAATTTACCAAAACTAATATATATACTCTAGCTCTACACACACTTACATCTATATAAAAACAATATGCGATATACAGCTACATACAGTGGCAGTACCATTCAGCACACAGCGATAATTACACACGGTTCTCACCCAACAATCAAATCTCCCTGCAGTACACATCATGTGGTTCCATCTTTCTGCATTACTGTGCAACCTGGCCCCTGAGCAAAGACAATCCCATGGATAGGTTTGTCTGTGCTTGACGCAGGATTGATCCAAATTGTCTTCCCTAACAAACCTCTTACATGTACTACTGGGACTTTCTCTCCATCTACTGTATGTAGGGGCTCAGATTGGGCAGGGCCTGCTCTGTTGGTGGAACCTCGGGTATTAACTAACCAGGTGGCCTTTGCTAGATTCTGGTCCCAATTTTTGAATGATCCCCCACCCAGTGCTTCAGGGTGGTTTTAAGCAGTCCATTGTATCTTTCCACCTTCCCTGAAGCTGGTGCATGATAGGGGATATGGTACACCCACCCAATGCCATGTTCCCTAGCCCAGTTGTTGATGAGGCTGTTCTTGAAATGAGTTCTGTTGTCTGACTCAATCCTCTCAGGGGTACCATGCCTCCAAAGAACTTGCTTTTCAAGGCCTAGAATGGTGTTATGGGCAGTAGTGTGAGGCACAGGGTAGGTCTCCAGCCATCCAGTGGTGGCCTCTATCATTTTAAGTACATAGTGCTTACCTTGACATGTCTCGAGCAGTGTAATATAATCAATCTGCCAGGCTTCCCCGTACTTATACTTGGACCATCGCCCGCCATACCATAGGGGCTTCACCCGCTTGGCCTGTTTGATGGCAGCACACGTCTCACAGTCATGGATAACCTGAGAAATACTGTCCATGGTTAGATCCACCCCTCCGTCTCGGGCCCACTTATAGGTGGCATCTCTGCCCTGATGACCTGAGGCATCATGGGCCCATTGAGCTAAAAACAACTCTCCCTTGTGTTGCTAATCTAAGTCTATCTTTGACACCTCTATCTTTGCAGCTTGATCTACCTGCTCGTTGTTTTGGTGCTCCTCATTAGCCCGACTCTTGGGGACATGGGCATCTACATGACGGACTTTGACAGGTAGCTTCTCTACCTGAGTGGCAATGTCTTTCCACTCATCTGCAGCCCAGATTGGTTTTCCCCTACGCTGCCAATTGGCCTTTTTCCACCTGTCCAGCCAACCCCACAGAGCATTGGCCACCATCCACGAATCAGTGTAGAGGTAGAGCTTTGGCCCCTTCTCTCTTTCAGCAATGTCCAGGGCCAATTGAACAGCTTTGAGCTCAGCGAGTTGGCTTGACTCAACTTCTCTTTCAGTGGCTTGTGCAACTTGTCGTGTGGGGCTCCATACGGCTGCTTTCCACTTTCATTTCATCCCAACGATGCGGCAGGAGCGGTCAGTGAAAAGAGCATAGCATGTTTCTTCTGCTGGCAGTTGGTTGTATGGTGGAGCTTCTTCAGCACGTGTCACTTGTTCCTGCTCCTTTTCATCCATGAGACCAAAGTTTTCACCTTCTGGACAATTTGTAATTATCTCCCAAATCCCAGGACGATTCGGGTTTCCAATACAGGTGCGCTGAGTGATGAGGGCAATCCATTTGCTCCATGAAGCATCGGTGGCGTGATGGATGGAGGGAACCTTTCCTTTAAACATCCACCCCAGCACCGGTAGTCGAGGTGCCAGCAGGAGTTGTGCTTCTGTGCCAATCACCTCTGAGGCAGCTTGAACTCCTTCATAGGCAGCCAAGATTTCCTTCTCTGTTGGAGTGTAGTTGGCTTCGGACCCTCTGTAGC
Source organism: Tachycineta bicolor (assembly GCA_025960845.1). Classification (NCBI taxonomy): domain Eukaryota; kingdom Metazoa; phylum Chordata; class Aves; order Passeriformes; family Hirundinidae; genus Tachycineta; species Tachycineta bicolor. The sequence continues at coordinate 9,690 of JANEHK010000762.1, read as the reverse complement.
TTCGGATCCAGAATCCCAGTGGTCGGCCCCGAGTCTCCCCAGGCACCTTCTGCCAAAGGCTCCAGGACAGGCCATTGTTCCCGGCTGCTGAGTAGAGTACGTTCTTCACATCTGGTCCCGTCCTGACTGGCCCAAGGGCTACCGCTTGAGCGATCTCCTGCTTGATCTGGGCAAAGGCTTGTTGCTGTTCAGGGCCCCGGTGGAAATCGTTCTTCTTGCGGGTGACCAGGTAGAGAGGGCTCACAATCTGGCTGTACTCAGGAATGTGCATTCTCCAAAAACCTATGGGCCTAGGAAAGCTTGTTTCTCCTTCTTGCTGGTCGGTGGAGACATTGCGGTGATCTTATTGATAACCTCAGTGGGAATCTGACGCCATCCATCTTGCCACTTTACTCCCAGGAACTGGATCTCTCGGGCAGGTCCCTTGACCTTGCTCTGCTTGATGGCAAAACCAGCTTTCAGGAGAATTTGGATGATCTTCTCTCCTTTCTCAAACACTTCCATTGCCATGTTTCCCCACACAATGATGTCATCGATGTACTGTAGGTGCTCTGGAGCCTCACCCTTTTCCAGTGCAGCCGAGATCAGTCCATGGCAGATGGTGGGGTTGTGTTTCCACCCCTGGGGCAGTCGGTTCCAGGTGTACTGCACGCCCCTCCTGGTGAAAGCAAACTGAGGCCTGCATTCTGCAGCCAGAGGAATGGAGAAAAATGCATTAGCAATGTCAATTGTGGCATACCATTTCGCTGCCTTGGACTCCAGCTCGTACTGGAGTTCCAGCATGTCCGGCACAGCAGCACTCAATGGTGGAGTCACTTCGTTCAAGGCACGGTAGTCCACAGTCAATCTCCATTCTCCGTCAGACTTGCGCACAGGCCAGATGGGGCTGTTGAAGGGGGAGTGGGTTTTGCTGACCACCCCTTCGCTCTCCAGCTCACGGATCATCTTGTGGATGGGGATCATGGCATCTCGATTTGTCCGATACTGTCGGTGGTGCACCGTCGAGGTGGCAACTGGAACTTGTTGCTCTTCTACCTTTACGAGTCCTACAGCAGATGGGTTCTCTGACAGTCCAGGCAAGTTATTCAATTTCTTAATGCCCTCTGCCTCCACAGCTGCTATTCCAAAAGCCCACCTGAGTCCTTTAGAGTCTTTGTAATAACCATTCCAGAAGAAGTCCATGCCCAAAATACACGGGGCCCCTGAGCCAGTCACAATTTGATGTTTCTGCCACTCCTTCCCGGTCAGGCTCACCTCAGCTTCAGTTGACTCAACAGAGTCAATTCCTGTGATCCCCCCGTCACCCCGGCAATGGAAATAAGTTCTGTCCCCACATATTCCGATGGTATCAGTGTACACTGTGAACCAGTATCAACTAAAGCTTCATATTTCTGTGGCTCTGATGTGCCAGGCCATCGGATCCACACTGTCCAATAGACCCGGTTTTCCCGTGCCTCTCCCTGGCTAGAGGCAGGGCCCCTCTAGCACCGGTCATTATTCCCTTCCTGGGCATACATGGTAGAGGTTCCTTCGCAGGGATCTGACATATCCTCACTTCTATAATACCTGACAGCTTGGTCATGCGATGTTGAGGCTACCTTCATCTTAGTGGAACCCCCTCGGTTAGTGTTTCTCTCCTTGAGCTCACGCACCCGTGCTGCCAGGGCAGAAGTGGGTTTCCCATGCCACCTTCCCATGTCCTCCCCATGGTCACTCAGAAAGAACCACAGGTCAGCTTGTGGGATGTACCCTCTCTCTCTAGCTGGGGGCTGTTGAGCTCTGACTCTGGGGCCTGTAACTCTCATCAGTGCCACATGGGAACTGTTCCTCCTCATCTCCTCCCTCACCTCCCTTATCTCCTCTGTCACCTCCTCCATCTTCTCCCTGAGTTCCTTAGCCACAGCAGAGACCTGAGCCTCCATTGGGCCACTGATCATGCTCTCGTAATTTCTAAGCTTGTTGGCTACAGAACCCACTGTCTCTTGGTTGTTATCAGGATGAATTGTTGCAATGAATGTGGCGTATTGAGATGGTCCTAGAGTTGCCAGGTTCCACAGCATTTGCCCTGTGCACCTGACTTTGTCGGGGTCATTATCATGCTGTCCACCCCTCCCAAAGAGTACCTCCAATACTGCCACTTCTCTCAGCTGTTGCATCCCTTCCTCAAGGGTCTTCCAGCGCATTCTATGATGGTGCTCCTGCATTCTGTCTCTGTGGACAAACCTCTCCCTTACACTCATTAAAAGCCACTCCCAAAGGGAAAGGGGCCCTGGCTCCCTTACAAATACCTGATTCACACCTGAGTCCTGGGTCAAGGGTCCCAAATTCCTTCCCTCACTACTATCTAGTTGCACGCCTGGACCTATAAGGTCCCAGACCCGAACTAGCCAGGCTGTATAAGATTCACGTCCCCGTTGTGCAAGATCGTTTTGCAGATTACGTAGACTTTCATATGTCAGGGACTCAGTGATGATCTCAACCTCTGACTCCCCCTCGGGTTGTGAGTGCCCTCCTTTCTTATCCTTGTTGCCTGGGTGCTCTGATTTCATCTTATACTTCTTTGTTTCCACAGGGGCCACTGCTGCTGGCTGTGGCTGCCCCTGTGGTTCAGCTGGAACCTGGATGGTTGTGACGTCTGTGGGTTCTGCTGCTGCACCACCAGACTCTCCTTTGTCGGGGCAGGGGGAGGATTTCCCAGCAGCTGGGGCTAATGAGGCTACTACAGGGGCAAGGTACTCCCTCAGCATCTCACCTATCTCTTTCACCAAATCGGGGTGGTTTATTCCTGAGGCAGGCTGTGGGGCAGGGTCAGGCTGTGGGACGGGCTCAGGCTGTGGGGCAGTATCCTTATTCTCTAGGGGAGGTATCAGGGTGGTTATCCAGGTCAGTATCTCCTTATCTCTAAATGCTAAACAGAACAGGCATATCAGCAACACCAGCCACTGTATAATGTCATTAACATTCAGAGATTTGAACCCTTCAAAGACTGGTGGGGTAGGCCCAAAGAGCTGGGTGAAGGGTTGTGGAAAAATTTTCCCTGGTGTCATTTCTTTACAGTAGGTACCATTGTTAAAGTAACCCCAGAAACACACAGTTAATGTATGATAGCCCTGAATCCATGTGCCTGCCTTCCAGAGGAAATTAAAAATCCACGATTTCCTCACTTTGTTAACCCATATAGCAAACTGGATGACAGCCACAGTAACCTTAGTTACAGGGCCCACGTTTAGAAAAGGGCCTGCAAAGGGGATGAATACGGCCACACCCACGTGCCCCCCGAACCAGGGTAAGCCAGACCACATGATAGACAGTACACAACACTTAAGAACTGTTATTCCTTTTTCCTTCAATGCCCTCCCTGTTATTATAATTTGGAAGATTAAAAAAAAAAAAAACTTTTCAGTCAGAGCTATGGGGAAAGGAATAACAGTCCTTTACTAGTAACTATAACAGGACAGACAAACAACAACAGCAATTATAATAATAGTAAAACAGAACCAAGAACCCCGAGGGCAAACGGTGGAAACTCTGGTGCTGATGGCTGGAAGCGGTGGTTTGTCCTCGGCAGGCAGGAGGGTGCCCTGGCAGGCGAAGTGAGCAGTGCCAGAGAACCCGCAGTGGCTGGACCCGGGCTGACCCAAAATCCAGCAGGGCAGGCGAAAAAAACCTCTGAATTCCTGGGCACTCTAACAGATGATAGAAATTCTCAGGATCAAACCCCTCTGTTAACTGTGGAATCCAATGCAGCCACCAGTCGCTCTACTGCTCTCTTCCCAGAAAACCGAGAGCCGAAAAAAATCCAATCCCCCCCACCCTCAGCTCCCGGGAGCTTTTCCTTCCCCCTAAACTAAGTGATCAACTCCCTTTTGTCTGGGTCAAGCACCCTTTAACTATCAATATTTAGTCTCCTAGCAACTTATGGGGGGAAAAATTCCACAGGAAAACTTAACCCCTAACAAATGTGTACTACAATCAAGCAATCCAAACAAACAAACAAAACCAAAACAAAACAAAACAAAAAAACAAACAAAAAAACAAAAACAAAAACAAAACCAAAACAACCAAAAAAACCCCTATAATATAGCAAGCAATAATCCAAATACAAATATAGAATTACCTAGCAAAGTAATTATATTACACTATCCCAAACACACCAAAGTAAGAACTACATACTCACAATAATAAAAGCCACCACAAAGTAACTAAAATCCTACCCTGTACCTCATGCTACAACTCATAACACCATTCTAAACCTAAAAAAACAAGTTCTTTCAAGACATAGTGTTCCGAAAAAATAAGTCAAACAATAGAACTCATTTCAAAAAACAACCTCATCAACAACTAAATGAAAGAACATAGCATTAAGTAAGTGTACCATATCTCCTACCATACACCAACTTCAAAGAAAGTAAAAAACTACAATAGACTGTTAGAAACCACCTAAAAACACTAAGTAAGAAACCTTTCAAAAATAAAAACAGCATCTAACAAAAACCACCTAGTTAGTTAACACCCAACGTTCCACCAGCAGAGCAAGCCCTACCCAGTCTAAGTCCCTACATACAAGAGATAAAGTCCCAGTAGTACATGTAAGGAGTTGGTTAAGAAAGACACCTTAAATGAATTCTCCTTCAAGTACAGACAAACCCATCCCTGGGATTGTCTTTACTCAAGGACCAAGTTACACATAGTAAGTAACGCAAAAAGATAAAACCACACAATGCATACTTCAAGGAGATCTGATTGTTAAGAACTTTGTGTAATGATCACTGTGTACTGAATGTCACTGCCATTGTCTTTATATAGCTGTATATTGTATATTGTTTTTATATAGATATATGTATGTGTAGTATATGTGTGTGCAGACCTAGAATATATATATTAGTTTTAGTAAGTCAACAATATGGGGATAAAGAGTAAAATATCCTAAAGTGTCTCCGAGACACAAAGCAATAACGCACAGATGAGAGATTTTCACAGGGCAGAGGTTCTTCCAGCTTCTCCTCTGAGCCCGGAGAAAGAAGAAGAAGACCTTTTTGTTTATTCTTTACTTTTTTATATGTTTGTGGATCTGGCAGAAGATTGGCTTTTTGGGTTTCCACCCCTCATCCTCAGTGGCCAGACCCACTGTCAGTTACAGCTGTTTTTCAGGTTAGAAATATGCAAACAAAGGACAAAGAATGAGAAACAAAACGTTTGTTTAGGTTACATCTATGGGAAAGGTAGAAAACTGCTCCTAATATTGTACAGTAACGAAAAGATCTGACTCCATTATGAATTTCAAGAAGGCTAATAAGAAAGCTCAGAAAAACCAGGGTAACACTAACGTAACTTTATAATGCATGTATCCCCAATTGTCTGTTCTGTTCTGTTCATGCTGTATATAAAGTTCTGTGATTTAAAACTAATTCTAAGAACAAAGAAAAATACAAAGTTTATTTAAAAAAACAGAACTAACTCCTAAACATTCTTCTCAACATAAGGTGTTAAACAAAAGCTTACAAAAACCTGCAAAACAGAAATATTTTTGCTTTTAGTTAGTTTCAACTAACTAAAATGGGAAAATTCCCTAAACTATTCTTTCCCTTTTTTCCTTAAAACTACTTAAACCTACATTAAACTAAAAAACAAACAAACAAACAAAAAAAACCCCACTAGAAGCTTATACCTGCAGCCCACCAGGGCCTGGACCTTGGCATTTTCCAACAGCATGAGAAAAGCTAAAACAAATAAAAAAACTAAAAAAAAAAAAAGCCAAGCTGAATCCATAGCACAAACTTTGTCAGTTTACCATCTCACTCCAGAACAAAAAGTTTTATGGCTTCATAGTATTCATTCTTTATACTTACATGCACTTTATTTGTTAAATAAAATAGATTTTTCCTTTTTTTTCTGAGAAAGTTCTTTACCAGACCGGTTGGGGGGAAGGGCCATTTAAATTTGCTCCCCATTCAAAAGTTTTATCCCAAATTTACCCTAAACGAAAAAAACAGGTGACCCAGGTGTGGTGTCCCAGGGAGGGCTGCCATGGAAGCAGTGCCCAGCACTGCCCCTTTCTGTCTGGCTGAGCTGGCCTTTGGCCCTGGCAGTGGCGTTTGCTGCTGGTTCCACGGCTCCTGAGCAGCCAGCGCGGCACAGGGCAGGTGGCCGTGGCACAAGCCCCCAGCAAGGGATCCCCTCTGGCTCTGGGCAGTGACACCAGCCCTGAGCACGGGGCTGGTGCAGAGGGGTCAGTGCAGTGTCCATGGCCACAGCCCCTTGCAATGGCCCAGGGCAGGTTGGGATGATGATCCACCCTCACTCCTGGCCCAGGGCAGGGCTGCAGTGCTCTTGGTGGCACCTTGGGGTTGGCACACACTTGAGGAGGGTTTCTGTTTTCACTGGGGAAACTCAGGAGTTCTAGATTGCTTCAAAAATAAAAGAAAAAAAACCCTTCTTTGGTTGTGTGCAGCCAGGTCTCCAAGAAAAGCAGGTCCCAGGTGGGTAAGAAGAGACAGGATGTGGTTTGGCACTGTGGAGCAAGGTTGTCCACACTGGGTCACACCTCAAGGCACAGCTTCTCTGAGCAGGTCAGACTTCCTTGGGAGACCCTGGTTCAGTATCAACCACAGAATACTGCAACCACCTCTCGTGTAATGAGAACAGTAATGAAATATGCACTTGAAAGTAGTAATACATATTTCTTAGAAGCTCCTTGAAATATTTCTCCATAACTGCAGCAGGAAAACTTCCAATTGAATGGCACCATACCAGAGGGAATGCAAGGCAGAGCCATGGTTTGTCAGGACTTGCTTGGTCCTGATGAGCCCCGTGGTGGATTTGGTGTTAAACTCTGGAACCTCAGTGCTGAGAGGAGATTGCACAAACCTTTCCAGGAGTGAAAGTCAGAAGAAAAACCCAAAGTGTCTCAATGCCTCAATGGGTCCCACAGAGGTCCATTCCCAACACAGGCTCCTCATGGAGCTCATGAAGGAGAGAATTGGAGGACAGAATTGCACAAAAACCTCTCAGAGACTCAGTGAGGGAAGGAAATTCCAAAGCACCTTAAACACCTTGAGTATCTCAAAGTATTAATGAACCTCACTGAGTGTCAATGCAAAGCTCTCAAGGGACTTATTAGAGCAGATAATTGGAGGCCAGGATTGCACAAAAAACCTCTCAGAAACTTGGTGCCTCAAAGAAGTGCTTAAATTACCCCTGAGTACCTTGAGGCATTAATGATCCCCACTGAGTGGGGTAACTGGCTAAGAATCTCTAGGGAATAATTAAAGCAGATAATTGGAGGCCATGATTGCACAAACCTCTCAGACTCAGTGTCAAAAAGAAGTTCGTTAATAAATTCTGAGCATCCTGAAGTATTAATGAGCCCCACTGATTATTTTACTGTCTAAGAATCCCAAGGGACTAATTAAAGTAGATAACTGAGGCTGTGATAACAATTTTAAAAGGGAAACGCCAAGTACCTTAAAACAACTGAAGTACCTTGAAGCATTAATGAGCCCCACTGAGTGTTGATACTTACAAAGCCTCTCAAGGGACTAATTAATGCCGATAATTGGAGGCCAGGATTGCACAAACCTCTCACAGACTCCAAGGCAAAAGCAAAAGCAAAACCCAAAATCCTTTGAATGCTGCCAGGAGCAGCATTCAGGAGCCCCCCGGGCCATTGCTGACCAAGGCTCCCCAGGGACTCCTTCCAGCACATCCTTGAGGCCACTGGGATGTGAGGGGGATGCTGAGGGCAGCACAAGGGGCTGACAGTGCCCAGCCTTGCTGGGGCTGTGCCAGGAGGCCCCAGGGCCTCAGGACAAGGTGTCTCCTCACAGCCCTTGGTGGCACAGAGGCTGCTGTGCCCCAGGGCACCAGGACTTGCTTCTCTTTGTCCCCACCTGTCATCACTGCTTCCAGTTCTCTGCTCTGGCTGGGGCCTGGGGACACTTTCTCTGTCCTGTCCCTCAGTGGGACCCATTAAAACTTCAAGAAACTTTGGAGATTGGTTCTAACTTGGAATTCTTAAGAGGTTTCTTCAGCTCTCTCTCAGGGACTGATGTTCAGGGCCTGAGCACAAAGCTCCAAGAGGGTCATTAAAGTCCTTGTGCTGTGTCTGTGCTGCTGAGCTGGGCTGGGCTCCTGGCACAGAGGCAGCTCCTGGCAAAGGCAGCGCTGCAGAGAGACAGCTCTGCCCAGGAGCAGCTCCTGAGCACAGCCCAGCAGGGCTGGGGCACTGCCTGCAGCCACCCCGGGCACAGCACACAGGCACAGAGAGCTTCAATCACTCAGGGCTGGGAAGGAGCTGAGAAGTGACTGCGGGAGAATCACTCCCAGCCCTTGGCACAGGAACCTCTGGCTTCAGGACAAGGCAGCTGCAGCTCCTGCAGGGATCTCCTGAAGCTGCAACATCCCAATGCCTACAGACTCTGTGAGTACATTCTCTGATTATCTCTTGTGCAGAGCAGCCAGGGGTGCCCAGGGCTGTCCTGCAGAGCAGGGTGCTGCAGCCCAGGGCGCTGTGCTGGGGCAGGGACTCTGCTGCCTGCCAGGGACAGCTCTCAGCCAGCTCTGGGAGCTGCTCACAGCAATGGGGAGAAGCTGTGGGGGGAAGGAGCCGCCCTGAGCAGGGCAGGTGCTGCTGCTGAGAGGTGCTGTGTGGGGCAGGGCTGCTCCCAGCTCCAGACCAGCCTGGGCACAGCTCTGGAGGACACTTGCCAAAAGAAGGTAAGCCTGGGATTGCTGTAAAGACCAGGAGCTTTCCTGAGGGTGTTTTCAATTTCCTGCTTGGAGCAGGGTGGGAAGGATCAGGTGGTGATAAAAAGAATTTTACTTTTTATACATTTTTCATATATGCATAGCTCTGTTAACTACTATTATATTGTTATAAATCTATAATCCTTAATTAACTCTATTCAACTACTATTACATATTTATATCAGTGTTATCCTTGATTAACTCTAGTGCATTACTCTTTCTCTTAGATTTTAGAACAAAAAGCAGACCTTCTAAATACATTTCAGAAATACTGTATAGTTTTACTATCAGGAAGAAAACCTGCAAGAAGAACATTTTGTTTTTTAACCAGAGTGTGAGCAGTCATTTACAAAAAAGAAAAAAAAAAAGTGAGGCAAAGAAGACCTTTGAAGGCTTCTTTGGAAGAAATGGTCCTCTTCCAATGGGTTTACTCAAGGGTGTGTAACTGGGGCAACTGAATCTCCTGTTGGATGTCCCTGGTAAATATCCTAAATAATCAACATTAATACATTTTAAAATCAGATCCTGGGTGTGCCCCATCCTCACTGGGACCCCTGGAAGCTTCAATTAAGGTCTGGTTTTTACTTTTCTGTTCTAATGATGTTACAAGTTGTTTGTTTTTCTTTTTTGATTACAGGCAGCAGGAGGATGAGAGAAGCAAAATAGGAATTGAAATCACAGAATCACAGAACATTCTGAGTTGAAAGGGACACACGGGATCATCAAAGTAATGTTTCAACTTTTACAGAGACTCCAGAACTGTAACTTTGGGTGGTCAGTCTCTCTGCTGGGAGGCTCCTGAAGGGCCTTCAGCCACTCCTCAGCCCGGGACAGCTGCAGCATCACCTTTGCAGGGCCCAGCAGGGCTCTCCTGAGCTGCCCTTGCCCCTGCAGACAGAGCCTGCCCCAGGCAGGGCCCTGCAGACAGGCAGGTTTCTGTAGGGC
>JANEHK010000761.1:1473-18523 GCA_025960845.1 Tachycineta bicolor | reverse complement strand
GGGAGGAATCCCACCCAGCTGCCCGGCATCGCATTAAACCTACACTTTCTAACTCTAACCTGTTAGAGAGTCTTTTGTTCATCACAGTTGGGTATTGATATTAGATCAATATCCATATTTTAATAAATCACCCATCATCCTGCCCCTCCAGCCCTAGCACCCCTCATCAGGGTTTCAGCAATCCCAGGTGTCCTCCACTCTTGGGGTCCCCGCTTTGGGGTTCTGGGAGTCTCCTCTCTCAGGGGTCCTGCTTAGGGAAACTGCAGCTTTCCTGAGGCTCCCCAAACCTGGTGTCACTGCCCCCCACCAGTCCCGTGTGGTCTCCACATGGCACTGGCAGAGCTTGGAGCGCCCGGCCGGGGAAGCCCAAATCCCCTGTGTGGGCACCCACATCCACCTGCCCCCTGCCACGACTCTGCCACCACTGCCCCTGGGATCCCCAAAAACACCCCCCAAGGACCCCCCAATGTCCCCCTGAGGGTCATCTGCAGCTCGGCTTTGGAGCCCTGCAAACTCCAAATATCTCCCCTGAAGCAAGGCAGAAAAGAACCTTTTAACAACAGTTGTTAGAGTAGTATGTATTTTTAATTGACATTGAGGTGCATGGGGATTAACTTCTCGAAAGACATGCATGAACACTAGAGAACATGCCTCTCTTATTATTCTTTGAGGTCTTACACATGCATGGCATTGCACAATCTGCCTTATAAATATTTATTCTCTGGCCTCACTCATCCTCACTTTGTGTGGTAATTAACTCCTCTTGGTCATCCTCTTGGGCCTACTTAGTTCATCATGGTGGTCTCTGAGGGTCTCTAGAAGATGAAAGAAATGGAGTCTTCCTCAGTGAACTCTTCACCTTTATTTTTCTTGTGCATGCTTTAGTCCTTTTGGCACTTCTTCAAGGCAAGATGTCAGTTTCTGCTGAGTCTGTGTTTTTCTCTTTCTTTGCATTTTTTGCTTTGTTATCTTGTTATGTTTATGTTAGTCCTTCTTGTTATCACTGAGGGGTTCTGGATGTTTGTACTGCTTTAAAATATGTAAACAGGCACAGCACTCCATATTCACTAAAGGCCTTCTAAAATGTACAATACATTCTAAAATAGAGTGTATGCTTTTAAGTTTGCTATAAAGATTAGCTAGAATTTTCAAGCCTCTGTCTCATGCCCTCCCTTTTCTATAGACCTAGTAAATTCCTGTACTACTACTGGGGTTCTCTCTAGTGGTAACCCACTATCTTAATAACTCTGTTTTAACATTATCCTAGGTGTTTTAGAAAATGAGGGTAAAATTGTTACTCAATTTAACATCCTCTAGTTTTATATGAGTACTACAATAGACATTATTAAATTCGTACTAAATAATATCAGCAAAATAATGATAGGGTGACATAGGGTGTTTAAGACTCTAGTTGCATTTGGTGACTAAAGACTGTATCCTACCAGTTGTGGCTTGTGTCTTGCTTTACTTTTTGTAGAACTTTCCTTATTTCTTTTTATCATGTTGTACAGTTACTACAGTTTTTTGTCTGTTCTCTTGAATTTCTTTTGCAATGTCGTTCAAGTCTTCATGCTTTATTAATTGCTTTACTAGGGTTAGGTTTATCCTAATAGGCGTGGCTAACAATTACTGATAGGTTTTATAATGAGACTTGATTACCTGGTGGGATATTCCTGACGCTAAGTATGAAAAGTTGTACCTGACAATCTTAACAAAATTGTAGATACAGAAATTAGAATGATTTTTAGCAGGTAAGGATATATTATTTCTACCTTGTCCTTGGTTACAGTGTAAGATGTGCCCAAAATATGTACTCTATCACCATCTACATGAGCTGTGGAAACTAGGTTGGGCAGTGTTTCCCTTGCCCCCTGCCTCCAGACTATCTTCTGTTAATGGCCCATCAATGCCCTGCTGCATGACTCATAGATAACTCCCTCCAGGAGCTATCTCTGTTTAATGGGCAATCAAGGACCCATTGCAAGACTGATAAAATTATATCAGCCCATGGTGAGATGCTGTGTCCAGGGGGAGGAGCCAAGTATTCCCACCTGGAGAGAATCTGGGATTTGGGATAGCACAGGCAGCCTTACCCACTGGATTCCCAGAGAACAAAAGCTACCAGACCTTTCTATGGGATCACTGCTTCAACCAGACCACTTCATCTGGACTGCTACCGCTACCACTACCACAGGGAATCAGGTTGCATTCTGACTCTGTCAGTGATCTTTTGTACTATTGCATTTATTGTATTTTACCTTTTTTTTCACCTCCTATTAAACTGTTTTTTTTCCTGACTTGGAGTCTCTTGGTGGTTTTGCATTCAAGCCAGCACACCCAGTCACTCCCGGTTGCTCTCAGTGTATTCCCAGTAATTCCCAGTATGATTACAGACCCTCCCAGCATACCCCAGTTACCCTCAGCATACTCATAGTCATCCCCAGTCACATCAACCCGTTCCAGTTTCTACCAGTATGATCCCAGTTGTTATAAATAAATTCTATTCAAATAAACTATGTTTTAGTTACTTAATTGTTAAGTAATTCCATTAAGATCGTTAATGCTATTTCTGTATAATTTGCCTTATTCCTGTTTTAATACTGATTTATCACCTTATTTACGTGTTTGTTAATTAAGAATTCACCTTATTACCTGTATCTCTGCTCCCATTCGCCAGATAGTGTCTGAATATGCAAATAAAAAGAACACTGGAATTCTGGGAACAGCTCAAGAACAAGGGACTCTGAAAAGCAGGGAGCCAAAGTAAAATCCAGGACTGTAGTCACATTTTAGACTAGTGCAAGAGGTATGGGGGTCCGCCGAAGCAGCTTCATTTAGTAGCCATGACCTGAGAAGGAGTCCCCCATCACTGGATGACCCCTGATCAGCGACGTGAAACGGACTCCCCAGCAAGGGGAAAAAGCCCGTGAGGGGTGTGGGAGTCCCCAGCTTTGCTGTGAAGCGAAGCTGTGTGTACCTCCTCCTCCACGTTGCCAAGGGAGCAAGCAAGCTCTCCCCCAAGGCCAAGCTTGATAATAACGAAACATGCAAAACAGCAAGTCTCTGACTCTCTTTTTTTTCCAGAACAATTTTTGAGGGCTCGTCCACGGGATCGGGCCATGCCTGAAGAGGGACCGAGGACGGGACGGCTGCTCGCCCTTCGGACCTCCAGGACAGCTGGCCAAGCAAGAGCAGCCTGTGACCGGCAACGAGGAGGAGCGCCGGAGGGTGAGCATTCCGGCAGCGGGTAAAGGAGACATGTGAGTGGGAGTGTGAGAGAGTCAGGGGCCGGCAGCTCAAACCCCCGGAACTGAGTGTGGACCCCTCGGTACTGCGGTTTCGGACCCCCATCGAGGGGGCCGGCCAGGAAAAGGGGGAAGCGAAAGAAAGTAGTGAGTGAGGCATCTCCTTAGGGGAAGAAAGACCCCCCCGGGCGTGCAGGGGAAAACAGAGTGTGAGTGGCATGCATTGGGGGAAGGTCCCCCCCTGTAAAGGCTAGAGTAGTCTAGGAGGGGTTAGAATCCCTGGAGGGGCGGGAAAACCGTACCAGGGTTGATGGGGTTTGCCCAGACACTGCGGGTGCCGAGAGCTCATGAGAGTCCCTGCTTCCCAGGACTGAGCCAGACGCACCGGAGAGGGTGTGCTGCCGCAGTCTCAGGGAGGAGGCCGTAAACCCATAGCCCGAGGACACCAGGGTGGGGAGTCAGCTTGGAGGCAAGGCGGGCATCCTGCACACACACACTCATCCCTCTTGCCGAGGCTGCTTCGCTGGGGAGAAGTAGTCAAGCCAGTCCTGGTGGGAGGCAAAGGGGTCGGGCCCTGCTCGTGTTGATCCTTGGAAACAAGGAAGGGATACCCCCCCAGGTAACCCGTGCGGAGTCTTGACCTCTTACCTCCGTTTCAAAAAGTGAAGAGGGGAACGGTACTAGTGACAGGGCAATCTAGTCTGGGGTTTGGACTGAAGGTGTCCGGCCCGGCAGGGGCTAAGGCGTGGGAAGGTCCTGAGGCCCGGAAGGGGATGCCAGTACCAGGGACCCTGTCGTGCGCCGCAAAGCGTGTCCAGAGTCTCAGGGGTGAGGCAAGGCACGGGGGTACATAGGGGGTGAGGTCATTAGGACTCACCTCAAAGGGGTCAGAAGAGAGTCTGAGCCCCTGGTGTAAGTAAAGTGTGAGCGTCCAAGAAAGTGAGGAAGGTTGGAGAAAGTGAGTAGAGAGTTTGTTCCCTAAATGGAAGCAAAAGTGTAGGAAAGAGTAGAAAAACATAAAGTTTAGGAGTTTTATGTTGAAGTGTTCAAGAATTAAGTCAGGAGATTTGAAGTAAAGGGAGAAAAGCTGAAGAATTTGTTTGCTTGAAAAAACCTGTGTTGCCCATCAGTAGAGGGCAGCTTTAATTTTTTTTTTCAGTTTAAAGAAAATGGGACAATATACTAGTAAGAAAAAGAAATCCCAAAAGGAAAATAACAAAGTAAAGAGTATTCCACCTGGTAGTCCCTTAGAACAACTTTTAGCTAAATGGGATTCTTTAGAAACCACAAAAGGACTAGATCAGGTTGAAATGGTGTTTTATTGCACAGAAGTCTGGCCAAAATTAAAATTACCAGGAGCGTGGCCATGGTTTGGAACACATGATGAGTGGATGTGCTATCAGTTAAACCAGTACCTAAGAACTCAGGAAGATCCAGACGTAAACCAGTTAGCCTATGCTGCTTGTTGGCAAAAGAGAGCCACGAGTATTGAGAATATAAAAGTCTGCAAATTAAAAGAAAAAGAAAAGTGTGAAAGAAAGTAACAGAAAGAGGAAAGAACAGAAACCAATCAAAGATGGGACCCTTTAGACCATTTACCCCCTCCAAATTACCCAGAGGTGCCCCAAGTCCCTCAAAATCCTGTCCCAGTTCCCCTACTAACTTCCCCGAGTCAAACTCAAACTCCTTCAGAACCCTCTCCTCTTCTTCCCCCAGTGGTTCCATCATCACCCCTTCTTAACACTTCTCCTCCCTAGTCCTTAGTACCTTCTCCCCCTTCTCTCCCAACAGCCCCTTTGCCACCTTCTTCTAATAGTCAAAGTTCTTTAGCCTCAGTTATAACCCCTTCAGTTTCCCAAAACACAACCTCTTCCCTAGCCTCCCTTCCTCCCACAGTACCATCCTCTGTTTCTCCCCCTACAGATTTTACTACCTCCCCCTCACCTACAGTAATTCCCCTAACTGGGAGTTAACCAAAACCCCTACAGATTCCCGTGAGTCATCCCTTTCTCCTGGAAATCTCCAGGAATTCCTAACTCAGCCAGTGTTATCAGTTAATAATGTGAGTGAAGCACCCTATTGTAACACCAGGTCAAAAGCCTTAAAGCCAGAAAGACTTTTCCCCTCAGGGAAGTGCCTGTGGGAGGAGTGATTGGAGGAGTGGGATTTGTAAATGCCTCATTAACAGCCTCTGAGGTAAGAGGATTTAAGAAAGAGCTAGGAAATTTCATTGAAGATCCCATAGGTATTGCCACACAGGTAGACCAATTCCTTGGACCCAATGTTTATACATGGGGAGAGTGAAATTCTATATTAAACATCTTGTTTTCCCCTGAGGAAATATGAATGATCAGAACAGCAAGTATCAGAATCTGGGAAAGGGAAAATAGGTTGGGGCCACCTGGAGATCATAAATTACCAATAACTGACCCAGGGTGGGACCCAAATCGAGAAGAAGAAAGACAAAATATGAGAGACTCTAGGTCCTTGATAGTAAGAGGTATAAGAGAATCTGTCCCCAGAGGGAATAACACTAAATTAGCTTTTGATGGGTCCCAAGAAAAAGATGAGACTCCTGCCACTTGGCTAAATCGATTAAAAAGAAATTTTCAATTATATTCAAGCATAGACCCTGATAGTCTTGAGGGACAAGTAATTCTAAAAGTGCAGTTTGTAACAAAGTCATGGCCAGATATACGGAGAAAATTAGAAAAAATTGAAGATTGGCAGGAGAAAAGTATTAATGATTTATTAAAAGAAGCCTTAAGAGTTTACCTGAGGAGAGAAGAAGAAAAAGCTAGAGCCAAGGCTCGCATTCTGGTAGCTGTAGCAAGAGAAAGTACTGGGGGAGCAGAAAACCAGAGAAACTCCTCCTTGAAATCTAGTGAGGGAGGACCAAGACCCTCATTTAAAGAACCAAAGTCACCCATAGTACCACCGTGGGTAAATTTGAAAAGAAGTAACCCAGGAGAGAATAGAACTTGTTATTACTGTGGTGAAATAGGGCATTTAAAAGGGATTGTAAGAAATTATCACTTGATGAAGCTATTGCAAGGGAGCAAGATGCCCTGGAGAGGGTGCTGAAAGGGGAGGATTAGGGGTGTCAAAGGCTCTATAAAATAGGGGACCCAATAGAACAACAAGATGAGCCTCTAGTAAACTTTGATGTGGGGCCCCAAAGTGAAGAATATGAATTCTTAGTAGACAGAGGAGCTGATAGGTCGAGTTTAAGGAAATTACCAACAGGGATAACAATCGGGACAAAAACTTGTGAAGTGTTAGGGGCTGAAGGGAGGCCCTTTCGAGCATTAATAATTGAAGGAGTAGAGATAAAAGGGAACTCAAAGCACTGTGTAGCTGATTTTCTTTATTTACCACATACAGAAACCAATTTACTAGGCAGAGACTTACAAGTGCAGCTCGGGGTAGGAGTTATCCCAAAAGATGGAAAAATGGTTGTGCATATCATGAAACTGACCCAAGGGGATATACAAGAGATAAATCCAGAAGTGTGGGCTACAGAAGGAAAATATGGGTGTTTAGAAATCCCTCCCATTAAGATAGAAATGCAAAAAGATACCCCCACCATCAGAGTCAAGCAATACCCAATGTCACCCGAAGGAAAGAAAGGGCTAGCTTCAGTAATTGAGCATCTTTTAAAAGAAAATATCCTAGAACCCTGTATGTCCCCTCATAACACCCCTATATTAGCCGTAAAGAAAGATGAGGGAAAGTTTAGATTAGTCCAGGATTGGAGAGAAATAAATCAAAGAACTATTGCTCGACACCCAGTAGTACCTAACCCCTATACCTTGCTGAGTAAAATTCCAAGAGAGTATACCTGGTTCACAGTGATAGACTTAAAGGATGCTTTTTGGGCATGTCCCCTAGCAGAAGAGTGTAGGGATTGGTTCGCCTTTGAATGGGAACATCCAGACAGGGGAAGAAAACAACAGCTAAGGTGGACCTGGTTACCGCAGGGATATACGGAATCGCCAAATATCTTTGGACAGGCCCTAGAGACATTATTAGAACAGTTTAGTCCCAAAGAAGGAGTTCAAATTTTGCAATATGTGGATGATTTATTAATATCAGGGGAGAAAGAGAAAGAAGTTAAAAATGTAAGTATACAACTTTAAACTTTCTTGGAGAAAAGGGGTTTAAAGTATCTCAAAGTAAACTACAGTTTGTAGAAACTGAGGTCACTTATTTAGGACACATAACTGGAAAGGGGAGTAAAAGGTTAAGCCCTGCAAGAATTTCAGGAATAGTGTCTATATCACCTCCAAAAACTAAGAGAGACATAAGGAAATTTCTAGGCCTGTTCGGGTACTGTAAGCACTGGATAGATAAGTACACTCAAGGGGTCAAATTTCTTTATGATAAATTAATAGACCAAGAACCAATGAATTTGACAGAGAGTGACAAGAAGCAGCTACAAGATCTAAAAGAGAAATTATCCTCAGCACCAGTTTTAAGCTTACCAGATCTTAAAAAGGAGTTTGATTTGTTTGTAAACACCGAGGAAGGGATAGCATATGGAGTTTTAACCCAAGAATGGGGAGGATACCAAAAACCTGTAGCATTTCTATCAAAACTACTAGATCCAGTAACCAGAGGATGGCCAGCTTGTCTCCAAGTGGTTGCAGCTGCAGCTATTTTGATAGCAGAGGCTCAAAAGTTAATATTACAGGGAAAGATAAGATACATACTCCACATGATCTGAAAACAATCCTAAGCCAAAGAGCTCTAAAGTGGCTCACAGATTCTAGAACCCTAAAGTATGAAATTATACTGATAAATTCAGATAACCTAGAACTAACAACATCAAAAAGCTTAAATCCAGCCCAGTTTCTCTCTGGCGAGCCCACCAAAGAGATAGAACACCATTGCCTAGATCTCATTGATATGCCGACAAAAGTAAGAGAAGATTTAGAAGACACACCCCTTTCATATGGGAGAGTATTGTTCACAGATGGGTCATCCCGAGTGGCGGAAGGGAAAAGAACATCTGGATACTCTCTGTGGGAGAGAAAATGGAAGTCTTAGAAAAGGGAAAGTTACCAAGTAATTGGTCAGCACAGTGCTGTGAAATATATGCACTAAAGAGAAGGCTAGACTTACTTAAAGATGACCGAGGGACCATTTACACAGACTCTAGATATGCCTTTGGTATCGTGCACACATTTGGGAAAATTTGAGAAGGACGGGGATCTTTAAATTCAAAAGGGAAAAACTTAATACACACAGAATTAATAAAGTCAGTGTTAAAATCTTTACAAAAACCAGCAGAAATTGCAGTAGTCCACATAAAAGGGCATCAAAAGGGAGATATGCCCGAGATAAGGGGAAACCAGTTAGCTGATAAAACAGCCAGAGAGGCAGCTTTAGAACCAGGAGAACCAGTAAAAATCCTCAAATTGGAGAAAATACCAAGAAAAGAAGAAGAAGGGATAGAGCAGGTATTCAGTGAAAAAGAGCAGAAAGCAATAAAAGAATTAGGATTACACCAGGGGGAACACGGAGTGTGGTTAACAGCTGACGGATGGAAATTCTTAAATAAAGCCCTAGCCAGAAAAATACTTACAGAAATACATAATTTAACCCACTGGGGAACCCAGGGGTTATGTGACCATTTCCTAAGGGAAAACCTATGTATGGGATTACACGAATTAGCAAAAGCAGTTACTCAGGGATGCATAATATGTCAGAAAATAAATCAAAAAGTTATGAGGAAAACTGAGCCTGGAGGGAGGGCGTTAGCCTTAAGGCCCTTCCAGAATGTACTAATTGATTTTACTGAGATGCCCCCTGTCCAAGGGTACAAACACTTGCTAGTGATCATAGATCACCTTACCCATTGGGTAGAGGCATTCCGTATAAAAAAGGAAACAGCAGAAGTAGTAACAAAAATAATATTAGAAGATATCCTCCCTCGGTATGGGCTGATAAATAATATTGATTCAGACAGAGGGCCACATTTCACAGCACAAATTCTACAACAGGTAACACAAGCCTTCGGGATAAAATGGAGGTTACACACCCCACAGCATCCCCAAAGCTCAGGCAGAGTTGAAAGGATGAACAAGACCATTAAAAATGTACTGACTAATCTAATAGCAGAAACTCAACTAAATTGGCTTAAATGCTTACCCCTAGCATTATTATGAATCAGAACACAGCCATGAGCAGATCTAGGAGTGTCACCATATGAAATATTATTTGGGCTTCCCTTTTTGTTATCTCCTTATAGTTCTAAAGAGTACCTGGAAAGAGAGGAAGTCATTAGAAAATATCTAAAAACCATTGGACAAACCCTAGAAAATCTCAGAAAGAAAGGATATCTTCCTCAAACTTCCCCTTTGGATACAAATGTGCATAATATCAACCCTGGAGATTGGGTATTGATCAAAACGTGGACTAATATCCCATTGACCCCGAAGTTTGAAGGTCCCTACCAAGTACCGTTAACAACTCACACAGCAGTGCGCCCTAAAGAAAAAGGATGGACCCACATCACCAGAGTTAAAGGACCAGTACCCCCTCCTGGAGAGAACCCGAGTTCAGCGCCCTCACCGGATGAAACTGAGTGGACAGTAACACCACACCTAGACATCCCATCAGGAAAAAACCTGTTCATTGACTTAGTAGAAAGAATCAGTCGAGAATTAAATTTAACCGAGTGCTGATATGTGGAGGTACACAAATGTCTGAAATATGGCCTTGGGAGGGAATTAGTTTAAGCCCTCTAGAAATTCTAAAATGGAAACAGACTGAACAGAATACACAAAGTCTAAGAACAAGGGGAAGAGAGAAGTGGGATCTCAAATTTAAAATCATTGGGGAAGAATGTATCATGAGGACAAGAACCAGGTATCAAACCCGTGTAGGAAAATTAATGTGTAAAAGGTATATAATAGTGATAAACTTAAGTGCTAAATGGGTTCCCAAAGGGCCTAACAAGTATTGTTCAACTGAGAACACGGAAAAATGTATCTATAATGAGAGGTATGAATTATATGAATGTATTGACAAAGCTATAAATCCTTTTTGGGGATAAAAGAACTGTCTCGGTTTTGGCAACAACATTTTGAAACTAGGGAAGATTACTGGGAAGCTTCAAATCACCTGTTCTGGATCTGTGGGCATACTGCTTATACAAAATTGCCTGGGGATTGGTCGGGAAGCTGTACAATAGGGATCATAAAGCCAGCTTTCTTCCTATTACCCAAGAGATCAGGAGCACACCTAGGAGTCCGAGTATATGACAATCTGGGAAAAGTCGAACGAAGGAAAAGAGATACTCTAACAATTGGTGGAGACCAAAAATGGAAAGGAAAAAATGGACCCCAGAAGAAATCATTAAAACCTGTGGACCAGCTACATGGGCACAGGACGGGTCCTGAGGGTATCACACTCCAATCTACATGTTAAATAGGATCATTAGGCTCCAAGATGTCCTAGAAATGGTATCTAACAGAACAGCTCTCGCATTAGACCACATCACTGACCAACTAACACAAACAAGAGCTGTAATATACCAAATACAGCTTGCTGTAGACTACCTTTTGGCAGTTGAAGGAGGAATCTGTGGTAAGTTTAATTCGTCTGAATGTTGTTTAGAAATTGATGATAAAAGCGCAGTAATTAAAAACATCTCAAAACAAATTAGAAAGCTAGCCTATGTGGGAAATCAAGAGTGGACTCCTTTAATGGACACCAACTGGTGGAATAGTTTTTGGTCATTTAAGGGGGATTGGTGGAAGAAAGCTGGGTTTATGATAATTTGCTCAATCACCGGGTTAATGTTTTTACCTTGTCTAATCCCATATCTAATTCGAACAATTACCTCCACAGTCCAAGCCAGTATCCAGATCCCTAAAGCAACCAGTCAAAAACAGACCAAAATGATGGTAATAGAGAGTCAAGAACCTGAACATGAGAATGCCAAAGAAATATATGAAAAGTTCCAAAAATGTAGAAAAATTTACTTCCAAGAAGAAGAGGTAACAAATTGATGCAAGCTAAAGCTCGATCAAAGAAATAGAGGGGGGAGTTGTTATAAAGAAATTCGATTCAAGTAATCTATGTTTTAGTTACTTAATTGTTAAGTAATTCTATTAAGATTGTTAATGCTAGTTCTGTATAAAGAATTTGCCTTATTCCTGTTTTAATACTGATTTATCACCTTATTTACTTGTTTGTTAATTAAGAATTCACCTTATTACCTGTATCTCTGCTCCCATTCGCCGGATAGTGTCTGACTATGCAAATAAAAAGAACACTGGAATTGTGGGAACAGCTCAAGAACAAGAGACTCTGAAAAGCAGGGAGCCAAAGTAAAATCCAGGACTGTAGTCACATTTTAGACTAGTGCAAGAAGTACGGGGGTCCGCCGAAGCAGCTTCATTTAGTTGCCGTGACCTGAGAAGGAGTCCCCCATCGCTGGATGACCCCTGATCAGCAACGCGAAACGGACTCCCCGGCAAGGGGAAAAAGCCCGTGAGGGGGGTGGGAGTGCCCAGCTTTGCTGTGAAGCGAAGCTGTGTGTATCTCCTCCTCCACGTTGCCAAGGGAGCAAGCAAGCTCTCCCCCAAGGCCAAGCTTGATAATAAAGAAACATACAAAACAGCAAGAGTTTCTGACTTTTTTTTTTTTCTCCAGAACACTGGGGCTGTGCCAGGAGGCCCCAGGGCCTCAGGACAAGGTGTCTCCCCACAGCCCTTGGTGGCACAGACACTGCAGTGCCCTAGGGCACCACGACTTGGCTTCTCCTGGGCACTGCCAGCCCTGCCAGGGCCCTTGGCCATGTCCAGCACAGCTTGTCCTGCGCTGTCCCACAGCTGCTGCTGTGTCCCTGCAGGCTGCACATTCCCATCTCGCTGCCCCCTGGCTCTGCCCTGCATTTCCCTTTCTCTTCTCCCTCATATCCTGGGATGGAACAAGGGAGAATGGTTCAATGCTGTACCAGGGATGGTTTAGACTGTGCAGGAGAAAGTGTTTCTTTACTGAGAGGGTGCTCAAACACTGCACAGTCTCCCTGGAGAGATGGTTGATGCCCCAAGGCTGTCAGTGTTGAAGAGACATTTGGACAGTGCCCTTAATGACTGCTTTCACTTTTGGTCAGCCCTAGAGGGGTCAGGCACTTGGACCAGACCATCATTCTGCTCTGAACTGCAGATCATTCCCAACGGGACTATCCTGGTCCAGTCTATCCCATTCCATAGTCATACCTGTACACAGATCCCCACAGCAGCTGTGCTCAGACAGTCCTCTGCTCAGCAGCATTCCCTGGATTCCAGTGTCACCAGCTGAGGCATTTGGACATCTGAGCCTCGAGGCCACAGCCCCATTCCAGGTGCTGTTGCTTTTGTACTTCCAACAACATTCTCCTTGGTTCTGTAGTGTCACAAGGGACCCTTTGATCCATGAGGTTCTGTAGTGTCACCATGGTCTCTTTGGTTCCACAAGGCCTTGCTGTGCCAGAATGGCCTCTTGGTTTTGTGAAGTGCCTGGCCTCGCACTGCCTCTCAGAGACCCTTTTCCCCCTCACAATCCCTCACAGCCCCTCAAGGTCCCTCACAGTCCCTCACAGCCCCAGGCACGGGCTCCTCCCAAAGGAGAAGGGGTTGGGCCCTGCTTGTTCTCCTTTCATTTCGGTCCTTTCACAGCCATGAGTAAAGAAGGGCTGAAATGGAGCCTTTCCCCAGCGTTTCCCTCGGGGTTCATTGCGGCTGAAGCCGTGTGCTGGCGCTGGCCCCAGCACGAACATCCCTGCAGCCGCCCAGGCCTTTGCTGTCCCCCCGTGTCCATTCCCTGTGCCCGAGTCCCGCCCGGCTCTGGCAGCAGCAGGAGCCGCAGCGCAGCGGGCGCCGGCCCGGCCCAGCCGGGGCTCCCGGGCAGGAGCAGCAGCAGCGCCGGCCCCTTCCCACCTGCTCCTGCCTCGGCTTCCCAGGGCTTTTTCCAGCTGAATGCTGGAGTAGGGCAACAATCACCCACAAACAGCCCTGATTCCTCAGGGCCCGGCTGTGCTGCCCTGACCCAGCCTCCAGAGAAAGAAAGGATCAGGTTCCAGCGCTGTTTTCAGCACTGTTTTACTCACCCTGAGGTGACAGCAGGAGGCTGCCGCTGCCTTTGCCTTGGGAATTCTAGACCATGGCTGCTCTTGCCCCTCTTTTGGTTGCAATTGAATTTTATCCTTGAAACTGCATTTGCCTCTTTCGGTCGGTACTATCCACAGTGCTTTCCTGACGGGGAACCCAGATACTTTTTTTCAGGCATTGTGATTAACAGATCTCGAAATACTCACCAGTCCCTGAGCACTAAGTCAAGGAGAATTAAATCCACACAAGCCACATTTGCAGCACTCAAACACAGCCCTGTTGCTGGTGCTGCTGAAATAGAATTGATAGAGGCCATCACAGAAATTGCCTCTGGAGTGTCAAATGAAATGAAAAAAATCCACCAGAAAAAGAAAAAACAGAACTTCTCAACTCAATTCATCGTGCGAGGAATGACAAGATTTGTTTTTACAAACAAGTTCTGGGTCTGCTGGTAGATAAAACTAGCACTGAGAGAAAAGAGAAAAAATGGGAATGATTCTGCTGATTGATGAATGGATAAGAAGAAATTTGCCATTACAAACAAACTGTAGGTTTGTTTGTAAATTAAATTGAATACTGAAAGATGAAAGTATCAATGGGAAAACCCATAAATCCCGTAAGAATTAAAAATTAAGGGGATTATACAGTAAAAGGGGAATCTTAAGTCTTAAGAATTTTGGGAAGTCTGTACCTCTCAAGTACCTCAGCCAATGGGGAAAGAGAGAGGGAAATTCAGCAGGGAAATTAGGATAAAAAGGAGGCTGTGTCCTCTGAAAATTTGAGAGACCCCAGGGGAAATGCCCCCTGTCCTCTCGCTTTATTCAAATAAAGTAAAAGGATTCCTCTGTCTACTTTTTGGACATAAACCTCTGGTGTTTGTGCATTAAGTTTCCTAACAATTGTTTCTTCCGAGCAGCAGCACAAAGTGGAGATGCCCAGAGGTATTTCCAGCTGCTGCTGATCCCAGTTGGAGCCCAGCCTGCTGCCCAGTCCCAGCAGAACCTGAGCCCAGCCCGGGGAGCTCCCGCAGTGTCGGGAGCTCAGCGCATGTGGGGCCAGGCCCAGAGCCCCGGGCACGGCCGCCGATTGCGGGGCAGAGGCACAGGTGGAATGTCCTGCGGCCCAAACCTCCTGCTCCTGAAACACAGCGCCCATCCTTCTCCCCCTCCTCCTCCTCTCCCAGCACAGAACAAATTCCAGCTCAGAGGAGGCTTCCCAAGACAGGCCTCAGGCTCCTGTTTCAGCCTGAGTGTCCCTGCAGAGGAACAGGGCATCTTTCAGGCAGTTCCACAAGCTCAGGGTTCTCATTTCATGGGAAATCTGAGATGCAATTGCTCTTGTTAGGAATAACAAAAGCTGAGGGAATGGATTGGAAATGATTTGGACAAAATGACCCTTCTTACAGAGCAAGTTCACCAAGTCATTCCCTGCATTTAGCCTTTTCAGATTCTTTCTGTCATCTACTCGCAGAGGCTTGTTCTGCTGCTTCCAATTAACTGAATGTACCCCTGATTTCTATCAGTGCATGAGATGTAGAATCATCAAAACTGAACACAGAAACAAATTCCCTCTTTCAGCCCATTTTCATGTTCTCAGTCACTTTGAAAGTGTCCACGGGGTGTTGGAATGATTATCACACAACTTTCCACTTCTGGAGATCCCTTCTCTGCATTCAGCCAGGCTTGTACTCCCTAACAATTGACAGAATCATGGAATTACTATGTTGGAAGAGATCT
This sequence comes from Tachycineta bicolor, assembly GCA_025960845.1. NCBI lineage: Eukaryota > Metazoa > Chordata > Aves > Passeriformes > Hirundinidae > Tachycineta > Tachycineta bicolor. Next base: position 3,439 of record JANEHK010000761.1, on the reverse strand, counting down.
TCAAGATCATCGAGTCCAAACCATGCCCTAACACCTCAACAAAACCATGCCATTGAGTGTAACATCCAAACTTTTTTCAAACACCTGCAGGGATGGTGATGCCACCACCTCCCTGGGCAGATCATTCCAATATTTTATCACACCTTCTCTTTCCTAATATCCAACCTGTATTTCCCTTGATGCAGCATCAGACTGTGTCCTCTCATTTTGTCAGTTGCTGCCTGGAGAAAGAGACCAACCCTCACCTGACTACAACCACCCTTCAGGATATTGTAGAGAGTGATAAGGTCACCTCAGAGTCTCCTTTTCTCCAGGCTAAAGAAACCAGCTCTCTCAGCCACTCCTCACAGGACTTGTGTTCCAAGTCCTTCACCAGCCTTGTTGCCCTCCTCTGGATGCACTCAAGCATCTCAACGTCCTTCCTAAACTGAGGGGCCAGAACTGGACACAGCACTCAAGGTGTGGGGTCAACCAGTGCTGAGTATAGAGGAAGAATGACCTCCCTGCTCCTGCTGGCCACACCATTCCTGATCCAGGCCAGGTTCCATTGGCCTTCTTGGCCACCTGGGCACACTGCTGGCTCATGTCCAGCCTGCTGTCCATCAGTGGAACAGGTCCCTTTCTGCCTGGGCACTGTCCAGCCACACTGTCCCCAGACTACAACATTGCAGGGGGTTATTGTGCCCAAAATGCAGGACTCAGTACTTGGACTTATTAAACCTCATCTTATTAGACTCTGCCCACCCATCCAACTGTTCCAGGTCTCAGTGCAGAGCCCTCCTACCTTCCAACAGATCTACACATGCTCCCAGCTTGGTGTCATCTGAAAATTTGCTAAGGAAAGACTCATCACCTCATCCATGTCCTCAATAAAAATACTGAACAGAGCTGGCCCCAGCACAGACCCCTGAGGAACACCACTGGTGACTGGCTGCCAGCTGCATGCAGCACCGTTCCCCACCACTCTCTGGGCCCGGCCATGCAGACAGTTCTTAACCCAGCAAAGAGTGCTCCTGTCCAAGCCATGGGCTGCCAGCTTTTCCAGGAGTGTGCTGTGGGAGACAGTGTCCAAGGCCTTGCTGAAGTCCAAATACACAACATCCACAGCATTCCCCCATCCACCAGGTGGGTCACCTGGTCATAAAAGGTGAGCAGGCTGGTCAAACACGACCTACCCCTCCTAAACCCAAGCTGGCTGGGTCTGATACCCTGGCCATCCTGTAGGTGCTGTGTGATGACACTCAATATAAACTGCTCCATGACCTTACCGGGTACTGAGATCAGGATAACTGGCCTCTAATTACCAGGATCCTCCTTCCCACCCTTCTTGTGAATGCATGTCACATTGGCCAGCTTCCAGTCACCTGGAACCTCACCAGTGAGCCAGGGCTGTTGGTAAATGATGGAGAGCAGCTTTGCAGGCTCATCTGCCAGCTCCCTCATGACCTTGGGATGGATCCCATCTGGGCCCATAGATTTATGAATATCCAAGCATCTCAGCAGTTCTCTGACTGCCTCCTCCTGGATAACAGGGGGACCATTCTGCTCCCTGACACCATCTACAAGCCCAGGAGGGCAGTTGTTCTGGGGACAAGCTGTCTTCCCACTAAACACTGAGGAAAAGAAGGCATTAAGCACTTCTGCCTTCTCCTCATCTGCAGTTACAGAGTTCCCTCGCACATCCAGCAGAGAACAAAGGTTGGTCTTACCCTTCCTTTTGTCGTTAATATATTTGTAAAAACATTTTTTATTATCCTTTACAAAAGTTGCCAAAATAAGTTGGAACTGAGCTTTGGCCACCCTACTGTTTTTCCTACATGCCCTAGCAACTCTCTTAAATACCCCCTGAGAGACCTGACTCTCCTTCCAAAGATGGTACATCTTCTTTTTATTCCTAAGAGCTTTCAAAACCCTGTTGCCCATTCAGGATGGACATTTGCTTCCTCAGCTCATCTTTCAGCGCACA
>JANEHK010000760.1:0-18529 GCA_025960845.1 Tachycineta bicolor | reverse complement strand
TGGAAGAGCATGCAGCACCTGCAGGCAATCTCCTCCCTTCACAAGTAGCAGAGACGCACAAAGTGTGTGGACAAGCAAACCTAGAGAGGAGCGCTGTGGCCTGCATGATTTTCTCCCCTCAAAACCGCAACGGGGACGTTTTCCCCAAGCTGCTGAAAGTTCCAGTTTTGAACTGTGCCAGAGACCATGCCTTTGCACTGAAATGTAAACAAACCCAAAATTGTAACCTAAGAGGTTTGCCCTTAAGTTCTTGAGGAACACAGACACCTGGACATTAGCAACAGGAAGGACTTGTGGGTCTTGCAGTAGGTCCTCTAAGAAATCACCAAATCACTTCTTTTTACAGAGAAGGTCCTGCGGCTCCCGCCTTTTCTCACAGCAGCATTTCTACTCACTAGAGTGCACTCAGGAGGCCACCTGACCCAAGACAATGCCTCTCCAGCACATTTTGGTACAGTCTTTCTTATGTATACAGCCACCACACTGAGCTGCTTTTCTAGGATCAACAGCAGACACAGCAAGATACAGAGTCCTCCCTTTGCATTTCTCCCAGCAGCAAGTCATATGCAACAGAAGTGCCCCCCCAAGTGTGGCACCGCTCCAGGCCAGATCCCAGCAGCACTGCCCCTGCTTCCTTCCACCGCCAGAAGCTGGGCTGCTGAAATAGCAAGTGGAATGCATCTCCAGCAGCAGCCATACCTTTGCAGAACAGGTAAAACAGCTTGTAAACATTCAGACTTGTACTTGCTTCGGCTAAGCGGAATCTCAGCATTGAAGACCATGACTCTATCCCTCTCCAAAGAGACTCGTTGAACAGGGATGCTCCCCACAGCACCCTATCTCTTCCACACATCCCCAGCGTCCAAGTCGCTAAGTAAGCCTGCAGCAGCAGAAGACACTGCTTCATGCCTAAGCTCTGCTTTTGTCCACCACACTTCCCAAAGGAAACCGGATCCCCTCCACAAGGGAAGCATTTTACGGAATGCTGCATGGAGAAAGAAATGGCTTGGAAGAAGTAAATCCCTTGTATTCCTATGGAAGGGATAGGTGGAATGGGAAGTGATGAGCAAGTCTGAGAAATGGACAATCCACAAGCCAATGCTTGTCCTGTCTACATGCTTCAATCCAGACTGCCTCTTCTCTTACTGGCAGGCATCCCCACTTGCCTCCAGATAGGCTGTCAAAAAGTCAAAAGTCCATTGAACACATGCTTTAGCCCCACTGATCACACTGTCATGCATCAGCTATACTCAGGATGCTCTGTGTGTGTGTCTGTGTGTGTGTGTGTCTGTGTGTATGTGTTAGGAACAGATGCAGTGTAAGCCTCATGAGGAACACAACTGAAAATACTGCAATGATTTCAAATGTTTCTACAGCCTGCCTCTCATCTCCCTGAAATGGTTTGCTTCCCCTCACACACGGACTTCCACTTCTGCGGAAGCTCTCAGGAACCGCAAGCTGTCCTGGCCGGGATTTCGCGGGACCCTCCAGAATGAAAGCGGGAAAGAAACGGCAATCTGGTCTTGCCACCAGCAATTCACTGCACTCTCCGGGACACCTTCAGAGATAGACCTTGGTGCTGTGCAGGGCAATTCCTACCTGGCCAAAATCCCAGCCCTCTTCCTAGATGCTCAGGGTTGTCATGCAAGCATGTCATGGCTGAGTACAGATTTGATTTGAAGTTATAAAGTAAGGTGAAATTATTCTCCAGATCAAGACTGGGGAATTGCTTTCCAACAGATGGAGACCTATCAGAGAGTTAGAATATTGCTTTCTATTGTGACCACTGAAAGTGTTGGCTGCGACTTTTGGAAGTAGCATAGGAAACCCTGGGATTTTCTCTAAGTGGGTGCTACTTTCTTCTTCCTCTCGCTAGCGAGACACAGGGAACATCGAGGTAGGCCACCTGCTCCCCCCTTTTAGGGGGAGAGCTGGCCTGAGGCCCAGCCAGAATCTATCGGCTCCCAGGCGAAGGGCAATGGGAAGGAAAGGTTGCTGTTTCTGAACGTCTAGTCTCTTCATAGTCCTTTTACAACACCAAGAGATCTCTGGTGGGCCCTGGTAAGACCTATGGATACCCTTCAGCCTAAAGGCACCCCAACTCACACGGAGGGGTGGGCTGAGAAGGCATGGATGATCCTGCCTAGCTTTTTGGGATTCTACACTGGCCACGTGCTGCAGTATCTGATATTTCTGTGACTTGTTCCTGCCTCACCAGCACATCCTTGAGCATCTAACGCCACAAGCCACAGAGGGAAAAGGAAAGACTGCAAGCAGATGGAACTCTTTCTTAACAGCATAAAGCTTTCAGAGCTCAGCTCTGCTCTCTGAATAAGAAAGGGAAGAGTGAACATAGAGAACATCAGGATGAAGTCAGTCAAGCACGAGCAAAAAGAGTATTAGAGCAAAGGTTTCAAGACTTAGTTACTCTATTGTTACTTGAGCCATGACATGGAACTGTCTTTTGAGGTCATTCCTTAACATGCCTAGGAAAAATATGAACTTAGGGAGAGGATTGTTTGAATTTATCTGTAAATGTAAGCAAAGCTGTCTGTGATGTAGTAAGGAATACCCTATAAGATGCTGGAGCAGAAGAGGTAAAGACGAGAAGCCCCCTGCACCCACCAGTGAAGAAGTCAGAAGATACGCTTGTACTTGGAAATGAAGAATCCTTTGCTTCAGAGTTAGTCATCTATAATAAGTGACACCCCAGGATGCAAAAGTAGGAGACCTAGGACCCAGGAACAGGGTAGGAAACTGCTCCTAGACATCACAAAGGCAAGTCTCTGTGGCCAATTGCTTTTGTGACAGGTTGCAATCCACAAGAGCACTGTACTAAGTGGTGAGTAGGATCCACGACTCAAAAGGGGCAGTGTTCCCCTAAGGAATGGACGGAAGAGTAGGATCTGGCAGTGAAACGGACAGAAATGTACAAGCTCTGTTTCTCTACCTTGTTTCGTAAGGAATAACATTTTGCAAAGGGAGGGAAAGGGAGAAGTGGTTGTTGATGTTTCATTCCACTTTCTTGGTTGTCCAACTTTTTAAATTCCTACTCTGTGAGTGTATGTTCATGAAGTATTTGTTTATTTAGAAGTGAAGCCTGTTTTGTATTTCTCCTACTGTCTCTCCCAGAGAAGGAGTAAAGAGTAAGACCAAAGGTTAGTAAATGCAAAACCACAAGATTCATAATAGTTTCTACGTGGTGTAAAGGTAAAAGGATGACAGAAGATGACATGAGAAATCAGCATCAGCAATAGTTCTGAGTAGCACCTCCCTCTGGAATACAGAGTGACTCAACTGTAATGCCTCAGAAAGGAGAGGAAAATGGCTGGACTTAACCGAGAAAGGCAGGATGACAGCTGATGTCTGCACTTCAGCAAGAGAGGCAGGATGATTGCTGTCTAGGAGCAGTCCTAAACCTCACACTGAAGTCATCCAGCAGCTGTAGACTCCTGTCATGGCCTCTCAGGAACACCAAAGGCCGCTCCTCAGAGGAAAGCACCGGAAAGCCACCGCAAAGCAAACGTGAGACTGCAACTCCTGTATAGTAAAGCAGTTTACACAACTCCAGGAGCCACCGGAAGGACAGAGGCAGCAGTGTTGAAAACATCCTGAGTTCTCCTAGTGGTGCACATCCACATTCAGATGCATCAAACCAAGTGTTTTCTTTTTCTACAGGGAAAGTCATCAAGACTCAGCAGCTGCTCTTGGAGAGTCTCTCCTAACCCCCAGCTGTGTGGCTGTAGAACCCATTGCCCTCAGCAGGACTTCATGTCCTGGACAGACTCAGAAAGTCACATCCCAGACATCACCTGGGAAAGCGTTCTGTACATGTCAGTGTAGTTTATCCTGTCTTGATAGTGCACCTTCTGCACCGAAACATGGTCCTGGGCAAAAAGAGATAGGTTGAACCTCAACATACCTCATCATAGCGTGGAAGGATTCCTCCTGTAGGCCACCGGTTAAGATCGCAGACGTGACTGATGATGCCTTGAATAATGTGGAAGACAGCAGGACCCTGTACAGAACAGTCATGTGTACATGAGATCCAGAAGCAAAAAGGATCCTTTCAGTCAAGCCTAAGAAGCCGCCCACAGAAAACCACCTCCTTTGCACCCCAAATCTACAGACTGAAAGCACCCTGTTTTTGAAACCAGCTGCACACAGGCAGCCAAACCTAGCCAGGACTATTGGGCTGGCAGGGGGAAACCCAGCCAAGCAGCAGGCTGCACACTCCACCCCAGATGTGCTCCTTGCCATACCCAGATGCACTTTCTTTGTCTTCCTACCAGGTCCCAAGCCAACTTAAAAAACTTCCTGAGTAAGAGAACAAGCCTTCAGTTCATAGAACCGCTTCCCATCTATCCTGAAATCACTGCAAAATTCTCTTTCCCGCGGCTTTGACATAGCTTTGGCACATTTGCTGCACAGAGAGGAATTCGGTGCCATCGGGTGGCTAGCTCTGCTTGAACAAAGCTCAGCTAGACAAGCAAAGCCCTGGAGTCACTGCAGCCTTGCAGACAAGGACATAGCAAGCTTTGAAGAGCACAGGAGAGGCTGCACATGGAATGAGCAACGTAGGGGGGTTAATGCCTCTTTTATTCCTACCTGCTTCGCCAGGAAGTACTACCGTGGATGTATTTCAGTGTTCCACAGCCAAGAAAACCTCCCAAAGCATTCAGAGAAGCTGCATAGCCTCAGATGGAAGGGCAGGCAACTGTGCTAGCAGGGCTAAAGGGGAGCTACACGAAGCACCTCCTGAGCCCGTGCTAGTCAGACGCAAAAAAGCAAATGGAAAAGGCGATGCTGTAGAGCCTGCCTTCCGGTGGGAGTTCATCAGGTCCCACTCGGCAACCTCACACAGGGAGGAGGCAAAACTTGGACGGCAACACTGCTTCTCAATGACCGTTACTGAGTCTGCAGAGAGACAGACCAAAGACTGTACCCTGTGGACACACACGCTCCAGGAGTTATGGAATGCATCCGGCCTCCAACAACCCTTCTCTGCTCTTGTGACAGAAGCTCCCTAGGCATTCAATGGCCTTCTTGGCAAGTTCAGCCAAGACAAGATCTCAGCCACTGACACCATTTCCTCCTCTGGCTCTAGGAGCACCGTGGCCATGTCACTGAATTGGCCCTTCCCCTTCACCGTGTCAGGAAGGACGACATGAGTGAGGACCAGCGCAAGTGTCTGCCTCACGCTCGGGCAGGGGTGCTGCAACATAACAGGAGCAAACGGGGACTGCACCCAGGCAGCAGGGGAGTACCTCACACTTAGGGGGACTGACTCCTGACTGCCCAAAGGTGTGTGTCCCTGCAGCAGCATCCTCACAGAAACTTTCCTGGCTTATTGTCACGTTCTAAAGGCTCCGTGTTACCCTTGCACAGGGTTTTCATCACAGCTGTCCTCTCCCAAGTGTGAGCATAGCGTTACCTGGCATACAGATGCAATGACCAAGGGTCCACCGGCTCAAGGAAGCAGATGGCTACATCTCCTGCTGTAACAAGGAGGTTGCATCTCACATCAAGCAGCGAGGACCTCCCCATCTTCGTGAATGGCAGACACGAGCAGGATTCAGACAAGTCAGAGCTGAGAAGACAGACTGTGAGCAAAAAGAGACAGAGAACAAAATGACACGTCTCACACAGCAGAGGAAAAAAACAGGTTTCGAACAAGTCCTCTAGGAACACTCCTCTGGGTTTCTCCCTTCCTGGGGAAAAGAAGAGTAACATTGGATGGTGCATTGAAGACAAGGACCGCTGGGACCAGAACTCAGCCATGACTGACCAGTACTTGGCCATGCAAACTTTGCCAGGAGCCACAGCTGCATGAGCCGACACCAGCCACTTCCTGTGGACTCCAGGGTTGCTGCACATCTTCAGCCCCCACCGGTGAAATGAAGGCAGAAAACAGGTGCTTGCTGGGCAGTGAGGAAAAAGGCAGTGAGCAGAAGAACAGCCCTTGTGCATCCTGATTGGAAAGCAAGGACTCGATCCCTCCCACAGCTGCTACAAACTGGGGTGGCTTTGCAAAGGGGTCCAATGGCCTTCATGACACAAGAAGCACCTCCGCAACATCAAAGCCAAGAAACAGCCTGCATGGAAACAGAGGGCATGCAGAAGGACAGCCGTTGCTTCCAAAGGAAACAGCCTTTCTCCTGCATGACCTGACACCCACTGGACCTGCTCTTTCACACATGCACCCAGCCAGTCTCTCTCTGTGGTAGCAGTCACAGGATCACCGAGAAGTTCTGCCTCACAAAGACTGCACAGAAGCTCAGCCTCAGTATCAGCAAGCACAGCTCCTGCAAGGAGCTCTCCTGGCCTGTGCTCTCCTTCCCAGGGCTCTAGGCAGGGACGAGATGGGAAGGAAAATGGCAGGCACAACAAGCTCTTTCTTCAGAGCCTTCTGTTCTGTCAGGTGCGAGGTACAGGCCTGTTACCAGCTGCACACGAAGAGCAGAGAGTACACCAGACACAGTGGAGTAACCCACTATCCCCCAAGGACAGAATGAAGCTGGGAGGGCTAGGCTGTCATTTCCCAGTACGCACGCAACGCAACGCCAAGCACAGGAAGGATCGCAGCGGCAGGCTGTAAGCAACCGCAGATGCTCATCAGTTTCACCTATCCTGCTACTGCAGGATCCTTCTACAACACATGGCACAACATTGCACAAGTGGGGGACACGCCACAACCTCTCGGCACCCACCTCTTGTGGTGCTTGCTCCCCCTCACACGCAATAGATTCATCCTATCCACCTGTAACTTCCTGCGGCTTGACTTGCTGGCCATAAGCTCGTGTCCCAAGCCTTGGTACCAACAGAAACCTGGCTCACTGCAGCCTCCTAGCACCCCATCTTCAAGTAGTGACAGCCATAAAGGAGGTCCCTGCTCGGTGCTGACACTTACAACAGGCCCAGCTCCCCCAGCCTTGCTTTCCAACACGGAGACTCCGGTCCCCAAGTGACCGGAATGCCCCTCCACATCAGACGCTCCAGGAGCTGCACGTTTCTCCACCAATTAGGAGACCGGAATGGAAAGGAAGCTTGAAACACCAGCACAACCAAGAGAAAACACAGCTAGGAAACCTCCAGCATCCAAGCCTGAGACCTGCAGTACTGAAGAGATCCTCAGAAACAAAAAGCAAGAAGAGCAAAGCAGCCTTTGCATGGCCAATTCTGTGAGCGACATGATGGGAAACCGTAGACCAAAAAAAGCTACAGAAGAGAGGAAAGGAAACGTGGCCATGCCAAGGGGGACCAAATCTCTAGGCAGTGGCTGCTTTTTGTAAAATCGGAGCAGGCCCTCCTGCCATGGGGAAAGGGGTAGTGGCAGTGAAAAGTAGGCAGAGGAGGAAAGGAGCAACAAAGTGCCCTGTGGAATGAGCAGGAGTAGCATGAAACAAAGACAGCATGCCTAGATGGAGACAACACGTTTCTCTTTTGACCCACGACAGTCAGCATCGTGGCAGTCTGCAAAATGTTGCTCCCAAGGGACACCTAACCCAACAGGGCATTGGTAGCAACAGAATCACCTCAGGAAAGACGACTGCAAAACCTTTATCATCACAACCTAGCAGAGGAGAGCACTGTGCCATCCTCTGCCCTGGGCTTCTTGGAAGCCTTGGGCCACAACTCAGGCCACAAATGGATCTTCACCACCACTGCTTCGGTGGCAAAAGAGGGGAGAAGTAAGAAAGAAGGGGAGGGGTGAATGGGGAAGATGGGCCTGAATCTGCCCTGCATGTCATCCTTTGCTCCCTCCGCTCTGCCTCTTCAAAACGGAAGCCCAGGCTGGGACTGGCACTGAGTAGGGGCATTGAGGGACCTCCACTCTCCCTGTCCATGCTGAGCAGTACCTGCATTTCTATTCTTCAAGCACATCTGGCCCTGCACCTCCTGACACCTCACACAGCATGTCTCCACGACGCTGCTGCACCTGGAACACGCTAAGAGCTTCCCAGATGACAGGAAAAAAAAAAAAAAAAAAAAAAAAAAAAAAAAAAAAAAAAAAGGTGGTGCTCACCTGGGCTGTCTGCTGCCTGATGCTGCAGTCAGAGGTCTTCTTGCATGCCTCCTCTTTCAAAAGGCAGCATCTTCCTAGCTCTGCACACACAGACGCTTCCAAACAGGCCACCTCCTGCAGGGCCACCTGTGCCACCGGGGACACCGACTGCAGCGGCAGGAGCAGGGGAGACTGACAGCGCCATCTGGTGGACTCTGCATGGAGAATCCCGTGCAGAGAAAGGACCAAAAGGAAGACAGATCATCTGCTCCTCAGCCCTGTTCTTCAGGGCCAAATGTCACTCAAGTACAGCCCATCTCCAAACGCCACAGACGCACGGATGCCTTGAAAGCCCTCCCATGGCCAGACTTCCAGCAGCCCCTCTACCACAGTCTGCTCTTCATTGCTGCCATCCAAAGGAGCACTGCAAAACAGAGCTGGACATTTCCTTCTGCAGCCTTTTCTCCTCAGCCACTTGCTGCTCAGCAGCCTCCTAACAGCTTCTCCACAGCTTGCTGACCTCACACGTGCAGGACAGCAGCACGCATCTGCCTGCCCCTTCTGCCAAGGGATACGTAACCATGACAGCTGACTCCATGAGCGGACCCTGGGATGGCCTGACTGGCCAAACCTGACCACAGGAGACAGCAATGCACCCACACTCACCAAGGACAACACAGCCACTGTCACGGCTCAAGCCCAGCTCCTGCAACCCTCCTGCTGACATGGTCTCACCGCCTCCCTGAGGACACTGAACAGCAGGTGCTGCGGGGCACACTGCTGTTCTGCAGTGCTGCCTACAAACACAACAGCTCAGGGACACCCACGGCAGCAGCACATCCTATCCCCCCCCAAGGCTTACCCACACCTTCATCTTCCTGTCTGCCAAAGGTTCATCAAAGTCATACCGGGGACATCGGCTACTACTCTGCAACTAAAGCAGCACTACAGACATCACTGTGCCCTGGGACAGCATGGGAACCACACAGCCTGGCTGAAAACTGGCCCAAAGGGGGATCCCTGTCATTGAAAAGTCATTTCAAAGCTGAATGCCATCCCTGCAAAGAACACACGAGGGCGCTGCAGCCAACAGCACCTCACGCTTAGCTCATGGTCTACGTGCTGAACGGCTCGCACCGCCCTGTAGGTGAGGAAGAAGATCACCTGCAGAACGATGAAATCAACCGGGACAAGACCTCAGGTGTCCCAGCACACCTACATCGCCGTGATGAACAGAGACTTCAACAGAACAGAAGGGCAGGAAGCATGGGGCAGCCTTCAGAACCCTGAAAGAATGAGTCCACATTCACCCAAAAGCCTATCCCCTCTACTCAACCTCGGCTTTGGGGGGATGAGTCAGTGGTAAAGTTATAGTTTTAAACCGTGCAGTAGGAGAGAAACGAAGCAGACGGAACCTGAAAACTAACAAATAGCTTATGAACATAGAGCAAAAGAATGGAAAACCAGGAAATTGGAAAGGAAAATGAAATGGAATGAAACTTAGAAAAACTTTTCCCTCCCCTTACAAACTGTTCACTGTGTTACAGAACACGAGAAAGAGAGAAAACTTGCAATTTACAATCAGTTTCAGTTTCGGATATAAGTTTTTAATCCATTTTTTAGGAGAAGACTATCCTGTGAAGTAATGGATCCTAAAGACAGCTTAGAACAGTATTCTTGTGACTTTTAAAGGGGCACAAAAACAACCGTCCAGAGAAACTTGCCTGGGTGACCCTCCCGGGAGCAGGTGCCTGAGCTGCTGACGGGTCATGGCTCTTGGACTTTTGCATAGTGGGGTGTCATTTTTTAATGATCAAAAACTTCAAAGCAAAGGATTGCTAACGGTAAGGTACAGAGATATATTCTCACTGCTTTAGTAGGGCAGAAGCTTCTCATCTTTCGGTGTTAAAGCATGTTCTAAGATATTACTAAGTCTCTCACAAGCACCTTTGCTTACAGTTCTACAAAAAGCAATCATCTCCCCAAATGCATATCATTCCCAGGATTGACAGGAATGACCAAAATATAGACTTCATTTCCATAAGTCAGGTAAGAATACAACAACCCACTCTTCAACTGTCTGTCATAAAAGTGGTTTTGCTCTGGCTACTGACTTCATGCTGTTGTTCTTTATGTTCACTCTGTCCTTTACTGTCTCAGGAGAACTCACACAGGAACAGTAGAAAAGAGAGCACACGGCCAGTGTTAAAAAAAGGAAAAAAATGCAAGATCATCAATGCCTTCTCAGACCACCCCTCGGTGCAAAATGGGGTGGCCTCAGCCCGAAGAGTGCTCATAGGTCCCATCAGGGACCCAGCAGAGATCCTTTTCCTCTGTAAGGAAACTTGAAGAGAGTGACCGCCACAAGACAGCAACTTCTCTCCTTCCCCCCGTGCACCCAAGAGCTAATGGAATGCACCCAGGCCGTGTCACTCACTTGGCCCTTCCCCTTCACCGTATGTTCAAGGACGAGATGAGTGAGGACCAGCCCAGGTGTGTGCCAGACACTTAACCAGAGGTCCTGCAACATAACGGGAGCAAACGAGGTCTGCACCAACCACCAGGGGAGTATCTCTGAGTTACTGAGACAGACCCCTCTTAGGCCAGAGCTCTGTGTCCCTGCACCACCATCTTCACAGTACCTTTCCTGGCTTATTGTCACATTCTTAAGGGGTCATTGTTACCCTTGCACATGGTTTTCATCACAGCTGTCCTCTCCCAAGTGTGAGCATAGCATTACCTGCCATACAGATGCAAGATCCAAGGGTCCACTGGGTGAGGAAAGCAGATGGCTACAGCTCCTGCTGCAACAATGAGGTTGCATCTCACATCAGGCAGCTGGGACTACCCCATCATCGTGAATGGCAGACTCGAGCAGGACTCAGAGAAGTCAGAGATGATGACACGCACTATGGGCAAGAAGAGACAGAGAACAAAATGACATCTCTCACACAGCAGAGGGAAAACACAGGTTCCAAAAACGCCATGCAGGAACACTCCTCTGGGTTTCTCCCTTCCTGGGGAAAAGAACACTAGCACTGGATTGTGCTTTTAGGATGAGGACAACTGGGACAGGAAATGGGCCATGACTGAGCACTACCTGACGATGCAGACTTTGACAGGAGGCACAGCTACAGCAGCTGACACCACCAAGTTGCTGTGGACTCCAGGGCTGCTGCACATCTTCAGCACCCACCGGTGAAACAAAGGCAGAAAACAGGTGCTTCTCCAGAGTGAGGAGAAAGGCAGTGAGCAGGAGATCAGGGGTCGTACATGCTGGTTTAAAAGCAAGGACTCCAGCCATCCCACAGCTGCTGCAAACTAGGCTGCCTTTGCAAAGATGTCCACTGGCTTTCGTGACACAAGAAGCAGCAGCTGCAGAACAGCAAAGCCAAGAAGCAGACAGCCTGCATAAAAACAGATGGCATGGCAAAGGACAGCACTTCCTTCCAAAGCACACAGCCTTTCTCCTGCATGACCTAACACCCACTGGACCTGCTCTTTCACATCGGCACACAGCCTGTATCCCTCCAGGGTAGCAGTCACGGGACCACCGACAAGGTCTGGCTCACCGAGACTGCAGAGGAGCTCAGCCTCACTGTCAGCTGCCGTGGGTCCTGCAAAGCCCAGCTCTTCCTCTGTAGTGCTCTCCTTCCATGTGCTGTTTGCAGAGAGGAGACTGGAAGAGAGATGGGAGGCAAGAACAACCTCTTTCTCCACAGAATTCTCTCAGGTGGCCAGTACAGGCACAGTACCAGCTCCACAACAGGAGCAGAGAACACAGGGACACAGTGGACAAACCCACTTTCCCCTGGGAAGGCAAGGCTACAACTTCCCTGCGCACACGCTGCAGAACACTGCGCACAGGATCACAGCGTCAGGCTGGTTAAGAACCACAGCAGCTTAGCTGGTCCAGACTTCCAGCGACAGCAGGATCTTCCTACAGCACGTGGAACGGCATTGCATCCAAGTAGTTGTGGAATATTTCAAGGGAGGGGCACTCCACAACCTCTTGGGGCAACCTCCTCTGGTGCTTGCCCACGCCCACGCTCAAGAAAGTCATCCTTATGTCCACCTGGAACTTCTTGCACAAGGACTTGCTGCCCGTGGCCTCATGTCCCAGTGCCTGGTACCACCAACAGCAGTCTGACTCCAGCCTCTTGGCACCCCCTCATCAAGTAGGGACGGAAAGGGAGAAGACGGGCCCCTGCTCAGCCCTCACAGTTACAACGGGCCCAGCTCCCCGCGTCTCGCTTTTCAGACAGACTTGAGGCCCCAAATCAGCGGAATGGCCCTCCAAAACACCTGCTCCAGGAGCTGCATGTTTCTCTCTGAATTCGGAGCCCAGAATGGAAGGAAAGTATGAAATACCAACACAGCTAAGACAAAACACAGCTAGGAAACCTCCAGCATCAAGGCCAGAGACCTGGAGAACACAAGGGATGCTCGAAATCAAAAAGCAAGAAGAGCAAAGCGGCCTTGGCGAGACCAGTTTTGTGAGTGACGTGATGGGAAACCGTAGAAGAAAAAGAAGCAGCAGAAGGGAAGAAAGGAGACGGGGGCATGGCAAGTGGGAACAAAGCTCTATCCAGCACATACGAGTTAGAAAATCTCAGCAGGATCTCCTGTCATGTGGAAAGTGGTAGTAACAGTGAAAAGTAGGCAGAAGAGGAAAGGAACAGCAAAGTGCCCTGGAGAATTGCCAGGAGTAAAGTGCCCTGTAGAATTGGCAGGAGTAGCATCAAAGAGGCACAGCATGCCTACAGGGAGACAACAAGTTTCTCTTTTGACCCAGAGCAGTCAGGGGCGTGGCGCTCTGCAAAATGTTGTTCCAAGGAACACCTAACCCAACAGCGCTTTGATAGGAACCAAATCACCTCCAAAAAGACAACTGCAAAACCTTGATCATCACAACCTAGCAGAGGAGAGCACTGTCCCGTCATCTGCACTGGGCTTCTGGGAAGCCTTGGGCCACAACGCAGGCCACAAATGAATCTTATACACCACCACTGCATCTATTGCAAAACAGTGGAGCGGTAACAAAGAAGGGGATGAGTGAGTGGGGAATCCTGGCATGAATCTGCCCTGCACATCATCCATCACTCCATCTGCACTGCCTCTTCGTAACTCAAGCCCAGGCTGGCACTGAGTAGGGGCATTCAGGGACCTCCAGTCTCCCTATCCATACTGAGCAGTAGCTGCATTTGTATTCCTCAAGCACATCTTGCCCTGCACCTCCTGCCACCTCACACAGCATGACTCTGCAAGGCTGCTGCACCTAAGACATGAGAAGAGCTCCCTACAGGAGAAACTCAGTGCTCACCTGGACTCTCTGCTGACTGATGCTGCTGTCAGAGGTCTTCTTGCACCTCTCATCTCTCAGGAGGCAGCATCTACCTAGCTCTCCACACACAGACACTTCCAAACAGGCCACCTACTGCTGGGCCACCTGTCCCACCGGGGACACCGGCTGCGGCGGCACGAACGGGAGAGACTGTCAGCGCCATCTGGTGGACTCTGCGAGGAGAATCCCCTGCAGAGGAAGGAGCAAAAGGAACACAGGTCAGCGTTCATCTGTACCTCTGCCCTGTTCTTCAGGGCCAAATGGCACTGAATGACAGCCCATGTCCACACGCCACAGACACACGGACACCTTGGAAGCCCTCGTGCCCTCCCGTGCCCAGACTGGCAGCAGCCCCTCGGCCCCAGTCTGCACTTCATCGCTGCCATCCAAAGGAGCACTGCAAAGCAGAGGTAGACATTTCCTTCTACAGCCTTTTTCCTCACCCGCTTGCTTCTCAGCAGCCTCCTAGAGCTTCCCCACAGGTTGCTGAGCAGACACATGCAGGATGGCAGCACACATCTGCCCCTTCTGCCAGGGGATACGTAACATGAGTCCATGAGGGGATCCGGGGATGTCCTGGGTGCCCAAACCCGAGGACAAGAGACAGCAATGCACCCACACTCACCAAGGACAACACTGCCACTCTCACACCTCAAGGCCAGCTCCTGCAACCCTCCTGCTGACCTGGCCTCACCACCGCAGTCAGCAAACGAAACAGCAGGTGCTGCAGGGGACACTGCTGTTCGGCAGTGCTGGCTACAGAGACTACAGCTCAGTGACACCCACGGCAACAGCACATGCTATCCCCCCAAGGCTTGCCCACACCGTCATCTTCCTATCTGCTCAAGGTTCAGCAAAGTCATGCCGGGGACATCCGCTACCCCTCTGCTGCTAAACAGGCAGTACAGACATCGCTATCACCTGGGACGGCACGGGAAACACACGGCCTGGCCGGAAAGCTGGCCTAAAGGACCATCCCTGTCATTGAAAAATCATTTCAAAGCAGAATGCCATCCCTGCAAAGAACACACGAGGGCGCTGCAGCCAACGGCACGTCACGCTTAGCTCATGGTCTACGTGCTGAACGGCTCGCACCGCCCTGTAGGTGAGGAAGAAGATCACCTGCAGAACAATGAAATCAACCGCAACAAAACCTCAGGTGTCCCAGCACATCTACATCGATGTGATGAACAGAGAATTCAACACAACAGAATGGACGGATGCATGCATCAGCCTTCAGCACCTACAAATGACAACTCCACATGCAACCCGAGCCTCCCCTCAGTACTCAAGTTCTGCTTTGGGGGGATGACTTAGTGTCAACATTTGAAACTGCAACGGGGCAGTAGGAGGAAAGAAAAAGGAGGCTTCAGCTTGAAATTAACAGATAGTATATTCAGTTATGGTAAAAGAATAAAAGTACAGAAAATGGGAAAAACAACTGAAACGGAATGAGAGTTGAGAAAACTTTTCCCTCCCCTTCCAAACTGTTCACTGTCTTGCAGAGGAACAAAAAGAGACAAAACAAAGCTTGTACTTTTCAGTCCATTTCACTATCTCATCATAGTCTTGCATCAATTCATGACGGGAACAGTATTCTTTGCAGTCATGGATCTTACGGACAACTTAGAGCAGTTCTATGGTAGGTTTTAAAGGGACACAAGAACAAGCACCCAGAGAAACTTGCCTTCCTGACTTCTCCTAGGAGCTTCTTCCTAAGCTGCTGATGGGTCATGGGTTTTAAAGTTTTGCATCCTGGGGTGCCACCTTGTAAAGATGAAGCACTGTAAAGCTAAAGATTGCTAACTACAAGGTGCACAGCTATCTTTTCAGGTTTTCAGTGGCACAGGGTGCTTCTCATCTTTGTCTCGGTTGAAGCATCTGATAGGATATGAATGAATTCATCACATAGACATTTCCATAAATCAACACGCAAAACAGTCATCTCCCCAACAGCATATCTTTCCTAGGATTAACAGCAATAACTGAAATAGAGAGCTCTTTTCCGTAGCTCAGGAATAGAACAAGTAACTGCTCAACCCTCTGTCTCAGTAGTCTTTTCAATCATGCTACTGACTTGATGCTGTTGGTCTTTATGTTCACTCTGCCTTTTCTTACTGTCTCAAGGAAGGCCCAAGGTCTGGAAGCGTCATGTTGCTAGGAAAGAGTGACAACTGGTCAAAGTCATTCTCTGTGTATCTCTCTCTGTAGCTCCTAGCGTAACATGTTTCAGGCTGAGCTGCTAGAAGACGAAAAAATCACACAGAAACATGAGGCAGCAGACCACGCAGGCACTCTGAAATCACAAAGAAAACCTAAGCGAGATGACAAATGCCTTCTCGGCCCACCCCTCGGTGTGAGTTGAGGTGGCCTCGGACCAAATACTGCCCACAGCTCCCAGGGGGGGCCCAGCAGCGGTTTTCCTCTACCTCAAAGAAATGGGAAGAAAGGAGCTGTTACAAAACAGCAGCCTGTCCTTCGCACCCCTTCACCTGGGAGCCGATAGAATCCAGCAAGGCCTGGGGCCACCTTCCTCCCCGAGAAGGGGGGGACCGGCAGTCCCAGCTGATTGTTACCTGTCGATGTCATGCTCCAAGAAGTAGGGAAAAGACCCACTGTCAGTAAATCAGGCGGTGTAATAGGCTACTTGCCAAAGTGGCAGGTAGCTATTTCAGTAGTCAGAATAGATGTCAATATTGCAACTAACTTTCGGATAGGTCTCTGTCTCTTCCAAAGCAATTCCCAGGTCCTGACCTGGAGAATTGTTTGACATTCTTTGAAATCTGGAAAAACCAAACTGTACTAACCCATGACAGTCAGGCAGAACAGCTACTGCCAACCAGCCAGACAGCCAGCCAGTCAATCAGTCCAATGTTTTCAGTTCAATCCCTGTTCCTACACAAGCAGAACGGCACACCTCAATCCACCAGATATGGAGAGGCGGCCACCTTGACAGCAGTGGAGAAGGTCATGACATGTGAAAACGCAGCAAGTTGTTGCAGCGACAGCCAGATCATAAGGGGCTGTCACAGAAGGATGCTGCTCTGGGAAAGACAAACGCTTCGGCAATACAACTCCTGAATCAAAATGCCCCAAAGAAAAAGGTTCCTAGAAATCACATTTTATTTGCAAGGGCTTTCAAAAAAACAGGAAAAGATAAAGGGCTTGCCAAGGAAAGAAGGCATCCGCCACTGTAATGTGCTAAAGACAACACAGACAGCTTGGAGAACCTTGCAAGTCATAGCGAGCCTAAAAGCATAACAGCACCAGAAAACAGCACGAGAGAAAAAGGCTACATGCTGGACAAGACACAAGGCCCTTTACCATTGGCAATCTGATCAACTAAATGGAGAGGGAAAAGGGAATTTTCTTCTGCACTCCGCTCTTGACAACTTGAATTCAGGCTCCTGAGTCAGGAAATGTGTTTGAGATCATGCTCATGGAGGGGACTAAGGTTCACACACAGTACTGCTCAATAGTCCTCACCCACTTCATTTCAAAGTCTGTCCTAGTGGATCCCTCCTCTCTCTCTCTCTCTCTCTCTCTCTGTCTCTCTTCCCTTTTCCATAACATTTCCCCCCTGCCTTTCGTTGTGGACAATGTCAAGAACAAAGCCAAAGCCTTACCGTAGCCTTGCGGGCAAGCTTGCATACAGCAAAACAGACTTCTGAAGGGAGCCTCGATCCTCCACGTGCCTTCGCACACAGCCATGGTGTCCCCCAAACATCCAGGTGGCTCTCTTGCATCTCTGCCTTGCCCCTCTGCAACGGAAGGGATGGGAAGAGCACATTAGGGGATGCAGAAACTTGGCACAAGTAGGACTAGCAGACACAAAGACTCCTGCTGCTTGCTGGA
Organism: Tachycineta bicolor; assembly: GCA_025960845.1. Taxonomy (NCBI): domain Eukaryota; kingdom Metazoa; phylum Chordata; class Aves; order Passeriformes; family Hirundinidae; genus Tachycineta; species Tachycineta bicolor. The sequence continues at coordinate 1,325 of JANEHK010000760.1, read as the reverse complement.
AGGGAATGCTTTCAGGGAGAGGAGAAAGAACACAACCCATGCAAACCATGGAGGAGACAGTCAGAGGAGCAGCAGGCAACACTCCCTGGAAGCCACTGTCATCCGTACGGCATTTGGAGAGGAGTATCTGCAAAGAGATGGTGAAATGGCAGATGATAGGGCTGTACACAGGAGATAGAGTGGAGACATGCTTAATCCATGAATAATGTTGTATTCCTGGCTACAAAGTAGACTCCATGAAGCTGTGCAGCTAAAATGGAGCTTTTGGGGACCAGGCACAGGAAAACAGATATGTTTCTGAGAAAAGGAATGGACAAGTTGCTTATCCAAAAAGACCAAAGTCTCCTGCCTTGCTCAGCCCAAAAGAAGCCACACAGATGAAATAAGGAAGGCAGAGGAACCACAGAGAAATTTCTTGGAATGCAATGAGGCATGATGTACCAAATGGAGGAATAGGCAGCAGGCTAGTGCTTGGAACAGAGAAGCCTTAGAGAGCAGGGGGCCTTGCTTATAGCTTTAGGCTCAGAAAGGCACCCAGAGAGGTTTGCCCCTGGTTTTAAAGTCTGCTAATCTCCTAACCCTAAATGTTCCATTTTACATGCCTGTCATTTCTTTCTTACAACCATGGTATAAACGATGAAGCTATCAACAGTTTTAAAGAACAGACTGGCCTTTTTCACAGGGATCACGAGCGGGCACAGCATGCTAGGGCCTAAACAAGATGCCTGACTCCTCTTTGCTATCCAAAGCAGTAAGAACCCACAGGGCTAAGGAAAACAGAAACGCACCGCCCCGACCCCCCGCCACCGTTGCGAGGCACCCCTCGATCCCAAACGTCCCAGTTTTTAATGGCTCCCCGGCTGCCTTACCCGACCCGCCTGCGCTGCCGCTGCCGCCGCTACTCTGCCCGTGCCGGAACCGGCGGACTCAGCCGCCGTGAGCCGCGTGCGGGGCTGGCCACGCTCCCGGGAACATCCCCCGGGACGGAACGGGCCCCCCCTCTCCCGGGACAGAAAACAAAGGGCGCATAATTGGCGCCGTTTGAGAAGGGTGCCCCGGGCTATGCCCTGCCTTCCCCCGCCTCCCTGCGCTCGGCTGCGTTCCCTAGGCAACCGCGGAAGGAGCAGGGAGAAAGCATTTCTCCCTACGCACACCTGCTGGAAACACCACAAGATCAGTTGAAGAACATCCCTGTTGTGAATCTGTCTCCAAAGAGCAGAAAAAGACGATGCAAGATAAAAACCACAACGGGTACAAGGAAGCCAGCTCCCCCCCACTCCGGCCATCTTGCCCCCAGGCATCTTCCCGCGCTGGCGCCTTCCCGC
>JANEHK010000759.1:0-18534 GCA_025960845.1 Tachycineta bicolor | reverse complement strand
TTCACCACATCCTGGATGCTCTGGCTGGCTTTGTGGCCTGCTCCATTGCCATGGTGGCTTTGGACTGGGGCACCAACCATCCGGAGACAGGTGCGGTGAGACTGGCAAGCAGGAGGATGCTGAGGAGCAGGTGGAATTTCCTCAGCCCTGGGGACTGGCGCTGGACAGGTTCTGTCAGAAATAAAAGAACTAGAACAAACAATCAGCATTCGAGCAGAGGTCATTCAGGAAAGCGAAACCATCCTGGGAAAAATCTTCCCTCCTTTTCCTCCTAAAAGCTACCTGAGTAACCTCTGGCAGTTTCTTTTTCTCCCCTGAGACCTTTGGGACATAGGGCCTCACCAATTTTGATGGTAACCATCTCGGCCCCCTGGGGGTGGACACGCAAGCGTACCCACGACCCCACATGACTAAATCATGAGGTCCCTCTGTCCTTCCAGATTCAGGTTCCCAGACCACGACTGGCGGCCTCTCTTTGACGTTTAGCTGAGGGTTTGCCCCGAAATGACGAACGATCGGAGGGTTTAAAAACTCGAAGATGCTGTTTAAAAAATTCAAAGTGAATAGAGACCTGACCAGTCGGATCTGTGGTGTTTCTGTTTTCAACACCGGTTGTTGTTGGTTGAGGACCCTTTTGATTTCCCTGTGGGTCCTCTCCACTACAGCTCGGCCTGTCGGAAAATGAGGGATGCCCATTTTATGACCCACTCCCCATTGTTGCAGGAAGGTGCAGAATTCGAGACCGTATGCTGGGCCATTATCAGTTTTTAATTCTTTTGGGATGCCCATGAAGGAGAAAGCCTGGAGGAGGTGTTTAATTGCATCCGAGGTCTTCTCCCCTGTGTGGGCGGAAGCGAAAACTGCACCGGAGAAAGTGTCCACTGACATTTGCACATATTTACATCGGCCGAATTGGGGGTTATATGTCACATCAGTCTGCCACAGCTCACAGCTGATCAGACCTCTGGGGTACACTCCCGCACTTAAGGTGGGGAGTGCATGCTGATTACATGAGGGACAAGTAGCCACAATTGCCTTGGCCTGTTCCCGGGTGATGTGAAACCTGCGAACAAGGCCAGGCGCGTTCTGATGGTGAAGCTGATGGCTGAGCTTTGCCTGCCCAAAAATGCTTGGCAATGGGGCCATCGCCTCAGGAGCAGCAAGGTCATCAGCCCTTCTGTTCCCCTCAGCTATGAAACCCAGCAAATCGGTGTGTGATCTCGTAAGCAACACAAAAAATGGCTGCTTCCTGTGGGAGACAAGCTTAACAAGCTTAGAAAGCAGCTCAAACAGTGCTGTGTTAGACACTTGCTGCAGTATGGCCTGATCTGCCTAGAATACCCCCCCTGCTACATAAGCGGAGTCCGTTACTAAATTGAAGGGTTCGGGGAAGCTTTCCAGAGCCCTGACGACAGCGGCCAACTCAGCAACCTGAGGTGATCCCTCCACCTCAGCAACATCTGCCTCCCACTGCTGAGTCTGAGGGTCCTTCCAAGCCATAACTGACTTGTGGGACTTTCCAGACGCGTCTGTGAAAACTGTCAGGGTCTCTAAAGGCTTCCTGCTCTGAACATCTTTCAAATTCAGTGTGAATTTGGCATCCTGATTAAAAATTTTGTGTGCTGGCCGATGAATTGAGATTTGCCCAGTGAAGGAATCTAGAGCAAACTGCAGTGCTTCATTTTCCTGAAGCAGGTGTTCTAACACTGCCTTTGTAATTTGGCCCGATTTTAATCCAATTGGAATGTGAATGCATTCAAAATCACACCCTGCCAATTCCCTGATCCGGACCCTGGCTTTTCGGATCAGTTCAGCTACCAGCTCCTGTGGATGTGTCATTCTCTTGGACCTTTGATGGCTTAGAAAGACCCATTCTATGATTAGAAGCGGATCTTCTCTGCCCCGGTCCTTTTTGATGTTATTTCTCCATTGGAAAATGACTCCATGGAGGTGTGGCAATTTCCCCATTATTATAAATTTGAAAGGCAGGTCTGGATCACACCTGTGAGCCTGCCGAGTGGACATGAGATGCTGTATCTTTTCCAGTGCATCCTTCACTTCCGGGGTGAGTTCCCTGGGAGAACTCAGCTCCTCTCCCCCTTTCAATAAATTGAAAATAGGGGCTAGGTCCTCATAGGTGAGGCCTGGCCAGGGTCTCACCTAATTCAATGCCCCACACAGTTGATGGACATCTGCAAGGGTCTGAATTTTGGCCTTGATTTTCTAATTTTTGCGGCACAATGGTCCGCTTGCCAATTTCCAGCCCAAGGTACCTCCAAGGTGGCATCCTTTGAACTTTGTCTTCCTGCAGCTCGAACCCTGCAACAACCAATGCATTAATTGTCAGGTCAAGTGCGTGTTACAAGACATCATTGATGGGGGCACACACAAGCACATCATCCATATAATGATGGTTGATTGCTTTCTCTGCGGCTATGCGGACCGGGGACAGCAAGGAAGCCACATACCACTGGCAGATGATAGGTGACACCTTCATCCCTTGGGGAAGAACCCGCCAATGGTAGCGTTTCCTCGGGGCCTCTCGGTTAACGGTGGGAACCGAGAATGCAAAACGTGGTGCATCGTCAGGGTGAAAGGGAATATGGAAGAAACAATCTTTTATATCTATAACAGCCAATTTCCAATTTTGTGGGAGCATGGTCGGGGTAGGCATCCCAGGTTGAAGAGAGCCCATGTCTTCTATCATGTTGTTAATTTGTCTGAGATTCTGGAGGAGTCTCCACTTGTCCTTCCCCGGCTTCTGGATAACAAAAACCGGTGAATTCCAAGGGCTGTTGGTCTCTACAATGTGACCCTTAGCTAACTGCTCCTCCAAGAGCTCTTCGAGCGCCTTCAATTTCTATTTTGAAAGCGGCCACAGTTCAACCCACACTGGTGCATCTGTTTTCCAATTCAGCTTGTGGGTAGGGCGCTCCTCAGCGACCGCTGCCCAAAAGTCCTGTGGGGGGTCTGGGATGTCAATCGTGACTCCCCACTGGGCCATCAGGTCTCTCCCCAACAAGGGTTCCCTATAATCCAAAACAAAAGGGCGTAAACTGGCCAACTGCGCTTTTGGCCCCTTAATTTGAACCACACTCTTTGATTGTTTGGCCAATTGCATCCCCCTATTCCTTGCACGTGTCCTGCCACGTTTTCCAAGGCCCAATGTGACGGCCAGTGCATAGCTGCGATTACAGTCACGTATCTGCCCATGTCGAGCAGGCCTGTGATGTTAATGGCCTCATCACCCACCTGTAATACACATCCCACCTGGGGTTTCACTTCTGTGATTTTGTGTACAGGAAAAGCTGTTGGTATGTTGTTTTCTTCCAGGTGTTCCCAGGTGGGTATGATCTGGGCAACTATCCGCCCTTTAGGTAGGAATGTTGGTGGGTGAGTGCAGCGTCACCAGAGAACGAATTTTCCAGGGTTGTTATCAAGTGTTCCTGGAAGAATTTCGATCTCTTTTGGTGTGTGTTTGCAGTCCCCCACAACGTTGAGCTTACCTTTGACCCTTGGCCAGGTACCCTGCTCTCTGTTGTCAACTGACACAAAATTCCAGTCGTTGTCTTTCAGGATACAGTGAAATGAACCATAAAATAAACTTCTTACAAAAACCTAATAATACAGTTCTGCACCACCACACATTCCCTTCCTGAATAGAAAAGCCATCCCTTCAGGAAAAGGAATTAAATCTTGCAATTTCAATGAGGATTAAACTGGAAAGCTTTGCTCCATTTCCCGGCAATTCTTGTCATCCCATTCACTATCATTGTTTTCACATGGTCTTGAAATTTTCCCTTATTCCTTTTTTTTCTTTTTGTTCAAATTTTGTTTTTTTCAGATTGCCCTCCTGTCTCTGAATTTAAATTTCTTCACGCTTTTAAGGATTGGATATGGAGTAATTTGGGCAAGGCGTGGCCTTTTTCACTGGCCCTCATTTCATCTCGGTCCTCTTGGCTGTGATCCCTCCATTTCCAAAATTTCTGCATTTTTTTCCATTCCACTCTTTTTGATCATATGTCCTTTCCCGAGCACTTGTTAGACTTGCTTTTCTGATTTCAAGATTTCATTCCCATTCCAGAAAAGAAAAGCCTTCCTTTCACCAAAGTGAACGAAATCTTGCAATTTCAATGAGGATTAATCTGAAAAGCTTTGCTCCATTTCCCTGCACTTCTTGTCATCCCAGTCACTATCACTGTTTTCAAATGAATTTGAAAATTTTTGGGTTTTGTATTTACATTTTGTTTCTTCAGATTGCTCTCCTGTCTCTGAATTTACATTTCTTCCAAAGTTTAAGGATATGATTTGGAGTAATTTGAGCAAATTATGATCTTTTTCACTGGCTCTCGTTTCATCTCAGTCTTCTTGGCTGTGATCCCTCCATTTCCATCATTTCTGGAGGTTTTCCCTTCCACTCTTTTTGATCATATCCCCTTTGAGAGCGCTTGTTAGACTTGGTTCTGTGAGTTCAAGATTTCATTCCCATTCCTGAAAAGAAAAGACTTCCTTTCAGAAAAGGGAATGAATTCTTGATATTTCAATGAGGATTAAATTGGCAAGGTTTGCTCGATCTCCCAGCAATTCTTGTCATCCCAGTCACTATCATTGTTTTCACATGGTTTTGAAAATTTTTGTGGTTTTTATTTACATTTTGTTTCTTTAGATTGCTCTCTTGTCTCTGAATTTACATTTCTTCCCATGTTTAAGCATTGGATTTGGAGTAATTTGAGCAAGCTATGGTCTTTTTCACTGGCCCTCATTTTATCTCAGTCCTCTTGGCTGGCATCCCTCCATTTCCTAATTTTATCCCTTGTTTTCTATTCCTCTCTTTTTGAGCATATCGCCTTTCCAGAGCACTTGTTAGACTTTGTTTTCTGATTTCAAGATTTCATTCCCATTCCTGAAAAGAAAAGCCTTCCTTTCGGCTATAAGAATGAAATCTTGTGATTTCAATGAGGACTAAACAGGAAAGCTTTGCTCCATTTCCTGGCAATTCTTGTCATCCCAGTCGCTATCATTGTTTTCACATGTTTTTGAAAGTTTTTACTGTTTTTTTTTTTTCATATTTTCTTTATTCACTTTGCTCTCCTGTCTCTGAATTAACTTTTCTTCCCACTTTTACGGATTAGATTTTGAGTAATTTGGGCAAGCTATGGTCTTTTTCACTGGCCCTCATTTCATCTCAGTCTGATTGGTTGTGATCCCTCCATTTCCAAAATTTCTGCAGTTTTTCCATTCCACTCTTTTTGAGCATATCTCCTTTCCAGAGCACTTGTTAAAATTGGTTTTCAGATTTCAAGATTTCATTCCCATTCCTGAAAATAAAGCCCTTTGTTTCAGGAAAGGGAATGAAATCTTGCGATTTCAATGAGAATTGAACAGGCAAGGTTTGCTCCATTTCCCAGCAATTCTTGTCATCCCATTCACTATCATTGATTTTGTGTCTGGTTCTGTCCCCGCTCCGGGTGGGAGTTGACCCCCGGGTAGCTCGAGTCAACACAGACACAATGTTTCCATTTCTTTTCGGCTTCTCGGCTGAGCAGCTAGACCCCATGAATCGAGACAGTCAACAGCAGCAGAAGAGAAAAGGCTGGTTCTCAGCTTAGCAGGTTAAAGACGTTTATTAGCAGGGAGCTCGGAGGTGAGCGGCTGAGGGCTTCCAGGCTGAGAGAGCTGAGAGCTGAGAGCTGAGAGGTGAGAGCTGAGAGGGTCTCTTCCTCCCTCCTACCCCCTTTATGCGGGGGAGGGGTCCCAGGGAGGATACAACAAGACAACAAATCAGGTCATTCAGGGGGTACCAAGGTGTGCCCACCCCCAAGCCTTGGACCAATCATCTCCAGAGGAAAAGAATTCCCCCCAGGCTACCTTTCACCTGATGCCCTCTCCCTGAGATTCCGCAATCCAGGAGGGACCCCTGGAGTGATAGACAGGCTGCCCCAGAGAAAGGGGGGCAGGGGCAGAGGGGATGTTATATGTCATGTGAGGGGTGGGATGATTGACACAAAACACCTTATTATACAGACAACACAAAAGGGATACAGAATTGGGGATACAGTGAAATGAACCATAACATAAACTTCTTACAAAAACCTAATAAAACAGTTCTGCACCACCACAGATTTCACAAGGTTTTGAAAATGTTCCCCTTTTTCTTTTCCCTTTCTTTTTTTTTTTCACATTTTGCTTCTTGAGATTGCTCGCCTGTCTCTGATTTCACATTTCTTTATGCGTTTAAAGATTGGATTTGGAGTAATTTGAGGAAGTTATGAGCTTTTTCAGTGGCCCTCAATTCATCTCAGTCCTCTTGGCTCTGATCCCTCCATTTCCAAAATTTCTGCTTTTCTTTCCTTTACACTCTTTTTCATCGAATGCCCTTTCCAGAGCAGTTGCTAGAGTTGGTCCTGTGAGTTCAAGATTTCATCCCATTTGCAGAAAAGAAAAGACTTCCTTACAGGGAAGGCAATGAAATCTTGCGATTTCAATGGCGATTAAACTGGAAAGCTTTGCTCCATTTCCCTGCACTTCTTGTCATCCCATTCACTATCATTGTTTTCACATGGTTTTGAAAAGTTTTGGGTTTTTTATTTACATTTTGTTTTTTTCAGATTGCTCTCCATTCTCCTAATTTACATTTCTTCCTGCGTTTAAAGATTGGATTTGGAGTACTTTGAGCAAGTTATGGCCGTTTTCACTGGCCCTCATTTCATCTCAGTCCCCTTGGCTGTGATCCCTCCCTTTCCAAAATCTCTGGATTTTTTCAATTCCACTCTTTCTGATCATATCTCCTTTTCAGTGCACTTATTAGACTTGGTTTTCTGATTTCAGGATTTCATTCCCATTCCTGAAAAGAAAGCCCTTTGTTTCAGGAAAGGGAATGAAATCTTGCAATTTCAATGCGGATTAAACTGGAATGCTTTGCCCCATTTTCCTGCAATTCTTGCCATCCTGTTTACTATCATTGTTTTCAAAAGGTTTTGAACACTTTTAGGTATTTTATTTACATTTTGTTTCTTCAGATTGCTCTCCTGTCTCGGAATTCACATTTCTTCCTGCGTTTAAAGATTGGATTTTGGGTAATTTGAGCAAGTTATGATTTTTTTCACTGGCCTTCATTTCATCTCAGTCCTCTTGGCTGTGATCCCTACATTTCCAAAATTTCTGCATTTTTTTCCATTCCACTCTTTTTGATCATATGTCCTTTCCAGAGCACTTATTAGACTTGGTTTTCTGATTTCAAGATTTCATTACCATTCATGAAATAAAAAGCCTTTGTTTCAGCAAATTGAATGAAATCTTGTGATTTCAATGAGGATTAAACTGGCAAGCTTCGCTCCATTTTCCGGCACTCCTTGTCATCCCTTTCACTATCATTGTTTTCACGTGATTTTGAAATTTTTCGTGTTTTTTATTTAGATTTTGTTTCTTCAGATTGCTCTCCTGTATCTGAATTTACATTTCTTCCTGCCTTTAAAGATTGGACTTGGAGTGATTTGGGCAAGTTATGGTCTTTTTCACTGGCCCTCATTTCATCTCAGTCCGATTGGCTGTGATCCCTCTATTTCCCAAAATTTATGGAGTTTTTCCATTCAATTCTTTTTGATCATATGTCCGTTCCAGAGCACTTCTCAAACTTGGTTTTCTGATATCTAGATGTAATTCCCATTCCTAAAAAGAAAAGCCTTCCTTACAGGGAAGGGAATGAAATCTTGTGATTTCAAAACAGATTAAACTGGAATGCTTTGCTTCATTTTCCTGCAATTCTTGTCATCCCATTCACTTTCACTGTTTCCATATGATTTCAAAAATTTTTAGCTTTTTTATTTACATTTTCTTTATTCAGATTGCTCTCTCGTCTCTGAATTTACATTTCTTCCTGCGTTTAAAGATTGGATTTGGAGTAATTTGAGCAAGATATGGTCTTTTTCACTGGCCCTTATTTCATCACAGTCCCCTTGGCTGTGATCCTTCCATTTCCAAAATTTCTGCTTTTGTTTCCATTCCACTCTTTTTGATCATATCTCATTTCCAGAGCACTTGTTAGACTTGGTTTTCTGATTTCAAAATTTCATTCCCATTCCTGAAAATAAAAGCCTTCCTTTCAGCAAAGAGAATGAAATCTTGCGATTTCAATTAGGATTGAACAGGAAAGCTGTGCTCCATTTTCCTGCACTTCTTGTCGTCCGATTCACTATCATTGATTTCACATGGTTTGGAAAAGTTTTAGGTTTTTTATTTACATTTTCTTTCTTCAGATTGCTCTCCATTCTCAGAATTTACATTTCTTCCTGTGTTTAGGGGTTGGATTTGGAGTAATTTGAGCATGTTATGGCCTTCCTCACTGGCCTTCATTTCATCTCAGTGCTCTTGGCTGTGATCCCTCCATTTCCAAAATTTCTGCATTTTTTTCCATTCCACTCTTTTTGGTAATATCTCTTTTCCAGAGCACTTGTTAGACTTGGTTTTCTGATTTCAAAATTTCATTCCTATTCCTGAAAAGAAAAGCCTTCCTTTCAGCAAAGCAAATGAAATCTTGCGATTTCAATGAGGATTAAACTGGAAAGCTTTGCTCCATTTCCCTGCACTTCTTGTCGTCCCATTCACTGTCATTGTTTTCACATGGTTTTGAAAATTTTTGGGGTTTTTTTTCATATTTTGTTTCTTCAGATTGCTCTCCTGTCTCTGAATTTACATTTCTTCCTGTGTTTAAAGATTGTATTTATAGCAATTTGGGCAAGTTATGGCTTTTTTCATTAGCCCTCATTTAATCTTGGCCCTCTTGGCTGTGATCCCTCCATTTCCATAATTTGTGGAGGTGGTTTCACAGTCGCTAATTTTTGGTTTTGGTACTTACTCTTTTGGTGATAGAGAGACTAGGAGAAAAACGAAGCAGGCTTAACCTTAAAATTAACAAATAGTTTATTAACTTACACTAAAAGAATAGAAAAACAGAAAGTTAGAAAAAAACTAAAATGGAATGAAACTTCAAAAAAATTTTCCTTCTTCTTAGAAACTGTTTACTTTTTTGCAAAACAATATAAAGGGACAAAACTTGTAGTTTTCAGTCTGTTTCACTATCTGATAATAGTCTTTCATCAATTCATTAGGGCAAGAGTATCCTTTTGAGTCATGGATCCCACTGACAACTTAGAACAGTTCTCTTGTGGGTTTTAAACTGTCGCAAAAACAACCGCCCAGAGAAACCTGCTTTTGTGACCCTCCCAGAAGCAGTTTCCCAAGCTGCTTATGGGTCATGGGTCTTAGACTTTTGCATACTGGGGTGGCACTTTTTAAAGATAAATTACTCCAAAGCTAAGGATTCTTCACTTCAAGGTACAGAGATATCTTCTCTCTTCTTCACTGGCGCAGGGGGCTTCTCATCTTTATCTCTGTTCACGCATCTTATAGGATATTACTTAGTTCATCACAAACACCTTTGCTCGAATCTACACGCAAAACAATAATCTCCCTAAATGCATATCTTTCCCACGATTTACAGGAATAACTTAAATATAGAGTTCATTTCCATGGCTCAAGTAAGAATAGAACAACCAAATCTACAACCTTCTGTCCCAATAGTCTTTTCACTCTTGCTACTGACTTCATGCTGTTGTTCTTTATGTTCACTCTGTCCTTCTTTGCTCTCTCAGAGAAGGGCCAAGCTCTGGAAGCTTCATGTTGCTAAGAAAGAGTTAAATCTGCTCAGAGTTTTTGTCTTTCACTCTCTGTAGCTTGTAGTGTTAGTTGTTCAAGGCCGAGCTGATAAGAAAAAACTCACGCAGAAACATTAGAAATTGGAGCACCCAGGCAGTCTAGGAAAAACTCAAGCAAGATCATAAATGCCTTCTCAGCCCGCCCCTCAGTGCAAATTGGGGTGGCCATGGCCCAAACAGTGCTCATAGCTCCCATCAGGGCCCAGCAGAGATCCCTCTCTGCTCTAAGGAAACTTGAAGAAAGCGGGTGCCACAAGACAGCAACTTCTCCTTCCCCCCTCTTCACCCAGGAGCCGATGGAATCTGGCCAGGCCTCAGGCCAGCATTCTCCCCAAAAAAGGAGGGAGCAGCAGGCCCAGCTGGATGTTACCTGTCTCTCTCTTGCCAAAGCAAGAAAGAAAAAAACCCCACCTACAGGAAATCAAGGGATTTAATATGGTACTTCCCAAAGTCGCAGCTAACAATTTCAGTGGTCAGACCAGATGTCAATATTCTAACTAACTCTTTAATCGGTCTCTATCTCTTCTAAAGTAATTCCCAGGTCCTGACCTGGAGAATTATTTTACATTCTTTTATAACTAAAAACTAAACTGTACTAACCCATGACAATTTTGTTTCTTCAGATTGCTCTTATGTCTGTGAATTTAAATTTCATCCTGTGTTTAAGGATTGGATTTGGAGAAATTTGAGAAAGTTTTGGTCTTTTTCACCGGCCCTCATTTCATATCCGCCCTCATGGGCTGTGATCCCTCCATTTCCAAAATTTCTGGAGTTTTCCCATTCCATTCTTTTGATCATATCTCCTTTTTGGAACACTGATTAGAATTGGTTCTGTGATTCAAGATTTGATTCCATTTCCAGAAAAGAAAAGCCTTCCTTTCAGGAAAGGGAATGAAGTATTGATATTTCAATGAGGATTAAACTGGAAAGCTTTGCTCCATTTCGCAGCAATTCTTGTCATCCCATTCACTATCATTGTTTTCACATGGTTTTGAAAATTTTTGAGGGTTTTTTTTTTTCCACATTTTGTTCCTCCAGATTGCTCTCCTGTCTCTGAATTTACATTTCTCCCCGTGTTTAAGGGTTGGATTTGGAGTAATTTGAAGGAGTTCTGGTCTTTTTCACTGGCCCTCATTTCATCTCAGTCCTCTTGGCTGTGATCCCACCATTTCCAAAATTTCTGCTTTTCTTTCCTTTCCACTCTTTTTGGTCATATCTCCTTTCCAGAGCACTTGTTAGGGTTGCTTTTCTGCTTTCAAGATTTCATTCCCGTTCCTGAAAAGAAATGATTTCTCTTCAGCAAAGGGAATGAAATCTTGTGATTTTAATGAGGATTAAACTGGAAAGCTTTGCTCATTTTCCCTGCACTTCTTGTGATACCATTCAATATCATTGTCTTCACATGGTTTTTAAATTTTTTGTGTTTTTTATTTACATTTTGTTTCTTCAGATTGCCCTCCTGTCTCATGATTTACATTTCTTCCCACGTATAAAGATTTGATGTGGAGTAATTTGAGCACGTTATGGTCTTTTCACTGGCCCTCATTTCATTTCAGTCCTCTTGGCTGTGATCCCTCCATTTTCGAAATATCTCGAGTTTTTCCATTCCACTCTTTTTGATCATATCTGCTTTCCAGAGCACTTGTTAGACTTGGTTCTGTGAGTTCAAGATTTCATTCCCTGTCTTGAAAAGAAAAGCCTTCTTTTCAGCAATAGGAATGAAATCTTGCAATTTTAATGTGGATTAAACTGCAAGATTTGCTCCATTACCCTGCACTTCGTGTTATCCCATTCACTGTCATTGTTTTCACTTGGTTTTGAAAATTTTTGGGTTTTTTATTTACATTTTGTTTTTTCAGATTTCTCTCCTGTCTCTGAATTTACATTTTTTCCCGCATTTAAGGATTTGATTTGGAGTAATTTGAGCAAGTTATGTTCTTTTTCACTGGCCCTCCTTTCATCTCAGTCCTCTCGGCTATGATCCCTCCTTTTCCAAAATTTCTGCATTTTTTTCCATTCCACTGTTTTTGATCATATCTCTTTTCCAGAGCACTTGTTAGACTTGGTTCTGTGAGTTCAAGATTTCATTCCATTTCCAGAAAATTAAAGCCTTCCTTAGAGGGAAGGGAAAGAAATCTTGCGATTTCAGTGAGGATTAAACTGGAAAGCTTTGCCCCATTTGCCTGCACTTCTTTTAATACCATTCACGATCATTGTTTTGCATGGTTTTGAAAATTTCTTCTTTTTTTTTTCACATTTTGTTACGTCAGATTGCTCTCCTGTCGCAGTATTTACATTTCTTCCCGCATTTAAGGATTGGATTTGGAGTAATTTGAGCAAGTTATGGTCTTTTTCACTGGCCCTCATTTCATCTCACTCCTCTGGGCTGTGATCCCTCCATTTCCAAAATTTCTGCATTTTTTTCCCTTCCACTCTTTTTGGTCATATCTCCTTTCCAGAGCACTTGTTAGACTTGGTTTTCTGATTTCAAGATTTCATTCTTTTTCCTGAAAAGAAAAGCCTTCCTTTCAGCAAATTGAATGAAATCTTACGATTTCAATCAGGATTAAACTGGAAGGCTTTGTTCTATTTCCCGGAAATTCTTGTCATCCCATTCACTATCATTGTTTTCACATGGTTTTGAAAATTTTTGGGTTTTTTATTTACATTTTTTTTTTCAGATTTGTTGATGGTTAAGTTTTTCTGTAGAATTTCCCCCCCCCCCCGAGTTGCTAGGAGTCTTTAAGTACTGATAGTTAAGGGGCGCTTAACCTGACAAAGGATCACTTGGTTTTGGGGGAGCGAGGCGGCTTCCGGGAGCAGAGGGTGGAGGTCTCACTGCTCTCGGTTTTCCCAGGGAGGACGGTCGGGCTACCAAGTCGCTGCCTGGAGTCCACAGCTAACGGAGGAGTCTGGTCCTGGGAATTCTATAATCTGTTGGAGCGCCCATGAATTCGGAGTTTCTTCACTGCCCTGCTGGATTCTAGGTTAGCCCTGAGTCCAGTCGCTGCGGGTTCTCTGGCACTGCCCACCTTGCCTGCCCGGGTACACTCTGCCTGCTGAGACCAATCCACCGCTTCCAGCTTCAAGCCATCAGCGCCGGAGCTTCCACCGTTTGCCCTCGGGGTTCTTAGCTCTGTTTTACTGTTATTATAAGGGCTGTTGTTGTTTGCCTGTCCTGTTATATTTACTAGTAAAGGACTGTTATTCCTTCCCCATAGCTCTGACCGAAAAGTGTTTGTAATCTTCCAAATTATAATAACACGAAGGGAAGGATTTGAATTCCTCATTTCTTAGAGAGGTCTGCCTCTCCTTAGCAGACACCTGTCTTTTTCAAACCAAGACAACATCTTGTAACATGAAAAAAAAGCAAGCATACAGCAACCCACATGCTATACTTCTTGCAAACATGGAAAACTGACACCCTAGCATCAGAATCACAGAAATCACTAATAGAAGCAGAGAAATGCTGCATACATGCTGTACATGTTGCAAACATGGAAAACAGACACCCTGGCATCAGACTCTCAGAAATCACCGCTAGAAGGCTAGAAATGCTGCAGGAGCATGTTTGCTTCCTAGAACAAGTGAAAAACACAAATATGCTGTCTGCATGTTTTATTTTCATGTTACAAGCTGTAAAGTTGAACAAGCTCTGCTTTGAGAGAACAGTGCGCACAGCTCTCGCTTTGTGTACTTCTTTTCATCGGTTTGCACTGTGCACAACATATGTGTGTTTTTAACTTGTTCTAGCAAGCAAAAATGCCCCTGCAGCATTTCTCTGCTTCTATCAGTAATTTCTGAGATTCTGATGCTAAGGTGTCGGTTTTCCATGTTTGCAACAAGTAGAGCATGTGGGTTGCTCTCTGCTTGCTTTGTTTTTATGTTACAAGCTGTAAATTTGAACAAGATCTGCTTTGCGAGAACAGTGCGTACAGCTCTCGCTGTGTATGGTTCTTTGCATCGGTTAGCACTGTTCACACAATATGCATGTTTTTCACTTTTCTAGCGAGCAAAAATGCCCCTGAACAATTTCTCTGCTTCTAGCAGTGATTTTTAAGATTCTGATGCTAGGGTGTCTGTTTTCAATGCCTGCAACAGGTACAGCATGTATGCAGCATTTCTCTGCTTCTATCAGTGATTTTTGAGATTCTGATTGTAGGGTGTCTTTTTTCCATGTTTGCATCAAGTACGGCATGTGGGTTGCACTCTGCTTGCTTAGTTTTCATGTTAGAAGCTGCAAAGTTGAACAAGTTCTGCTTTGCGAGAACAGTGCACACGGCTCTCGCTCTGTATGCTTCTTTTCATCGGTTTTTTACTGTGAACAGCATATGTGTGTTTTTCACTTGTTGTAGCAAGGAAACATGCTCCTGCAGCATTTCTCTGCTTCTATCAGGGATTTCTGAGATTCTGATGCTAGGGTGTCTGTTTTCCATGTTTGCAACAAGTAGAGCATGTGGGTTTCTGTCTGCTTGCTCTGTTTTCATGTTTCAAGCTGTAAAGTTGAACAAGCTCTGCTTTGCGAGAACAGTGCGCACAGCTCTCGCTGTGTATGCCTCTTTTCATTGGATAGCCACTCTGCACAGCATATGTGTGTTTTTCACTTGTTGTAGCAATCAAACATGCTCCTGCAGTATTTCTCTGCTGCTATCAGTGATTTCTGAGATTCTGACGCTAGGCTGACTGTTTTGCATCTTTGCAGCAAGTAGAGCATGTGGGTTGCTGTCTGCTTGTTCTGTTTCCATGTTAGAAGCTGTAAAGTTGAACAAGCTCTGCTTTGGGAGAACAGTGCCCACAGCTCTCGCTGTGTATGCTTGTTTTCATCCATTTCCCACTGTGCACAGCCCATGTGTGTTTTTCACTAGTGCTAGCAAGCAATCATGCTCCTGCAGCATTTCTCTGCTCCTTTCATTTATTTCTAAGATTCTGATGCTAGGGTGTCGGGTTCCATGTCTGCAACAAGTAGAGCACGTGGATTGCTGTCTGCTTCCTCTGTGTCCATGTTAGAAGCTGTGAAG
Source organism: Tachycineta bicolor (assembly GCA_025960845.1). Taxonomy (NCBI): domain Eukaryota; kingdom Metazoa; phylum Chordata; class Aves; order Passeriformes; family Hirundinidae; genus Tachycineta; species Tachycineta bicolor. Next base: position 3,803 of record JANEHK010000759.1, on the reverse strand, counting down.
TTGAACAAGCTCTTCTTTGCGAGAACAGTGCGCACAGCTCTCGCTGTGTATGCTTCTTTTCATCCGTTTGCACTGTGCGCAGGATATGTGTGTTTTTCACTTGTTCTAGCTGGCAAACATGCTCCCACAGCATTTCTCTGCTTCTAGCAGAGATTTCTGAGATTCTGATGCTAGGGTGCCTCTTTTCCAAGTTTGCAACAAGTACAGCATCTATGCAGCATTTCTCTGCTTCTATCAGTGATTTCTGAGATTCTGATGCTAGGGTGTCTGTTTTCCATTTTTGCAACAGGTACAGCATGTATGCGGCATTTCTCTGGTTCTAGCATTGATTTCTGAGATTCTCATTCTAGGGTGTCTGTTTTCCATGTTTGCATCAAGTACAGCGTGTGGGTTGCTCTCTGCTTGCTTTCTTTTCCTGTTAGAAGCTGGAAAGTTGAACAAGCTCTGCTTTGCGAGAACAGTGCGCACAGCTCTCACTGTGTATGCTTATTTTCATCGGTTTGCACTGGGCACAGCATATGTGTGTTTTTCACTTGTTCTGGGAAGCAAGCATGCTCCCGCAGCCTTTATCTGCTTCTAGCAGTGATTTCTTAAATTCTGATGCTAGGGCATCTGTTTTCCATGTTTGCAACAAGTACAGCATGTATGCAGCATTTCTCTGCTTCTATCAGTGATTTCGGAGATTCTGATGCCAGGATGTCTGTTTCCCATGTTTGCAACAAGTAGGGCAAGCGGGTTTCTATCCGCTTGCTCTGTTTCCATGTTTTAAGCTGTAAAGTTGAACAAGCTCTGCTTTGTGAGAACAGTGCGCACAGCTCTCGCTGTGTATGCTTCTTTTAATCAGTTTGCACTGTGCACAGCATATGTCTGTTTTTCTATTGTTCTAGCAGGCAAACATGCTCCTGCAGCATTTCTCTGCTTCTATCAGTAATTTCTGAGATTTTTATGCTAGGGTGTCTCTTTTCCATGTTTGGAACAAGTACCGCAGGTGGGTTGCTCTCTGCTCACTTTGTTTTCATGATAGAAGCTGTAAAGTTTAACAAGCCCTGCTTCCCGAGAACAGTGTGCACAGCTCTCGCAGTGTATGCTTCATCGGTTTGTCACTGTGCACAGCATATGCGTGTTTTTCAGTTGTTCTGGACATCAAATATGCTCCTGCAGCATTACTCTGCTTCTATCAGTGATTTTTGAGGTTCTGATGCCAAAGTGTCTGTTTTCCATGTTTGCAACAAGTACAACCTGCATGCCGCATTTCTCTGCTTCTATCAGTAATTTCTGTGATTCTGATGCTTGGGCGTCTGTTTTCCATGTTTGCAACAAGTACAGCATGTGGGTTGCTCTCTGCTTGCTTTGTTTTGATATTTCAAGCTATAAAGTTGGACAAGCTCTCCTTTGCGAGAACAGTGCGCACAGCTCTCGCTGTGTATGCTTATTTTCATAGGTTTGCACTGTGCACGACATATGTGTGTTTTTCACTTGTTCTAGTAAGCAAACATGCTCCCGCAGCATTTCTCTGCTTCTAGCAGTGATTTCTGAGATTCTGATACTAGGATGTCCGTTTTCCATGTTTGCAACAAGTACAGCATGTATGCGGCATTTCTCTGCTGCTATCAGTGATTTCTGAGATACCGATTCTAGGGTGTCTGTTGTCCATGTTTGCGTCAAGTAGAGCATGTGGGTTGCTTTCTGCTTGCTTTGTTTTCATGTTAGAAGCGGTAAAGGTGAACAAGCTCTGCTTTGCGAGGACAGTGCGCACAGCTCTCGCTGTGTATGCTTCTTTTCATCGGTTCGCACTCTGCACAGCATATGTGTGTTTTTCTATTGTTCTAGGAAGCAAACATGCTACTGCAGCATTTCTCTGCTTCCATCAGTGATTTCTGAGATTCTGGAGCTAGGGTGCCTGTTTTCCCTGTTTGCAACAAGTACCACATATGGGTTGCTCTATGCTTGCTCTGTTTTCATGTTACAAGCTGTGAAGTTGAACAAGCTCTGCTTTGCGGGAACAGTGCACACAGCTCTCGCTGTGTATTCTTCTTTTCATCGGTTTGAACTGTGCACAGCATATGTGTGTTTTTCACTTGTTCGAGCAAGCAAGCATGCTCCCGCAGCATTTATCTGCTTCTAGCAGTGATTTCTGAAATTCTAAAGCTAGGGCATCTGTTTTACATGTTTGCAACAAGTACAGCATGTATGCAGCATTTCCCTTCTTCTATCAGTGATTTCGGAGATTCTGTTGCCAGGATGTCTGTTTACCCATGTTTGCAACAAGTAGAGCAAGGGGGTTTCTATCTCCTTGCTCTGTTTCCATGTTTTAAGCTCTAAAGTTGAACAAGCTTTTCGAGAAGAGTGCACACAGTTCTCGCTGTGTATGCTTCCTTTCATTGGTCTGCCCAGGGCACAGCATGTATGTGTTTTACAGTTGTTCTAGCAAGGAAACATGCTCCTGCAGCATTTCTCTGCTTCTATCAGTGATTTCTGAGATTCTGATGCTCAGGTATCTGTTTTCCATATTTGCAACAAGTACAGCATGTGGGTTCCTCTCTCCTTGCTTAGTTTTCATGTTAGAAGCTGTAAAGTTGAACAAGCTCTTCTTTGTGAGGTCAGTGCACACACCTCTCACTGTGTATGCTTCTTTTCATCGGGTTTCGCTGTACTCAGCATATGTGTGTTTTTCACTTGTTCTAGCAAGCAAACATGCTCCCACAGCATGTCTCTGCTTCTGGCAGCGATTTCTGAGATTCTGAAGCTAGGGTGTCTGTTTTCCATGTTTGCAACAAGTGGAGCATGCATGCAGCATTTCTCTGTTTCTATCAGTGATTTCTGAGATTCTGATGCCAGGGTGTCTGTTACCCATGTTTGCAACAAGTACCGCATGTGGGTTGTTCTATGCATGCTCTGTTTTCATGTTTAAAGCTGTAAAGTTGAACAAGCTCTGCTTTTTGAGAACAGTGCACAAAATTCTCGTTTTGTATGCTTCTTTTCATCAGTTTGCCCAGTGCACAGCATGTACGTGTTTTACACTTGTTCTGGCAAGCAAACATGCTCCTGCAGCATTTCTCTGCTTCTATCAGTGATTTCTGAGTTTCTGATGCTAGGGTGACTGTTTTGCATCTTTGCGGCATGTAGAGCATGTGAGTTGCTGTCTGCTTGCTCTGTTTCCATGTTAGAAGCTGTAAAGTTGAACAAGCTCTGCTTTGTGAGAACAGTGCGCACAGCTCTCGCTGTGTATGCTTCTTTTCATCGGTTTCCCACTGTGCACAGCGTATGTGTGTTTTTCACTTGTGCTAGCAAGCAAACATGCTCCTGCATCATTTCTCTGCTCCTTTCATTTATTTCTAAGATTCTGATGCTAGGGTGTCGGGTTCCATGTCTGCAACAAGTAGAGCATGTGGGTTGCTGTCTGCTTGCTCTGTTTCCATGTTAGAAGCTCTAAAGTTGAACAAGCTCTGCTTTGTGAGAACAGTGCGCACAGCTCTCGCTGTGTATGCTTCTTTTCATCTGTTTGCACTGTGCGCAGCATATGTCTGTTTTTCTATTGTTCTAGCAGGCAAACATGCTCCTGCAGCATTTCTCTGCTTCTATCAGTAATTTCTGAGATTTTTATCCTAGGGTGTCTCTTTTCCATGTTTGGAACAAGTACCGCATGTGGGTTGCTCTCTGCTTGCTTTGTTTTCATGTTTCACACTGTGAGTCATTGAAATCCGATATAGTCATGGACAAAGACCCTCTAACTAGTTAAAGTTAGAAAGTGGTATGTTTATTCAGTGGCGGGCGGCACGGGAGTCATCTCCGAAAGGCGTGGC